>MNCI01031571.1:822684-839018 GCA_015680685.1 Gnetum montanum
GCATACTAATTTTAATGTGGTTTCCCAACTTGGGTAGTCCACACTCGAAGGGTAGTTCGCAAGCACATTGCTAGACTTTTTTCCTTACAAATTGTGGTTGAAGGGTCCACACCTCGTACAATCTTTAAGCCCTGCTTCGGAGTGTTATGGCACAACATCAAACACTCAACCCTGCAAGGTCCCGTTAAGCTTGAAATGTGGTTTCCAAGCTTCCACAACCTTTACAATCTTAAGCTTTGCACCAAAGTGTTGTGCTACAACATCAACCACTCAATCCTGTAGGATCCTGACAAGCTCAAGCAAGATGCCTTTCCACAAGAAGCACATCAATCCTACAGGACAACAAGGAGAACAACAATTACAAGGACTGGATGCAACTTAGTTTGCTAATCCTTTTACTTTGCGGTATAGCATACTTTATAATGAACAAATGATGATACAATGAAGAGCAACAGTGAATACAATGATAGACAAATGATTAGAAAATGATTGTACACAAGCTTGCACATTTCCCAATGCATATTGTGTCTTCTTATAGCTACCATGTTTCCAAATCCATCTTGAAACTCGTGCAATAACTAGCCAACAATCACTAAAGGTCATGGAAGACATCTTCTTCATTCTTGAGGCGTCTTTCTGAATTTGCCTCCTATTCTGGGAAGACATCTTTGTTTGGGAAAGATGTCTTTTTCTAATGGGAGGCTTATTTCTAAATCTTGCCTACATTTTATGAAGACATCTTTCTCTAGTGAAGACATCTTTGCCTAAGAAAAGACATTTGCTATTTCTTCAAGACGTCTTTTTCTAAGTTCATTCTAATTTTGCCAAGACATCTATTGTTTCCCAAAAACGTCTTTATTCAACTTCCTTTGCATGATGAATTCATTGCTTCCTTATTCATGCTCTTCAAACTTCCACAAATATTCTTCCAAGGTTTTGTCCTATAAGTAGAACAATTGCACACACACAAAAAATCTATGTTCTCCATTTTCCTTAACGTTTTGACATACTAAAAGATTAACAAGATCCATCCTTCTCCACTTTTTGTTACTAATAATGAAAAGTTAGTTTTAGTAGCTCTATTAGCACAATCTTATGAGCTTTTATACCCTAACCACTAGAAGGAGGAGGAAAAATTTGGCGTCATTAATAGTAATGTCAATTCACTATTACATAATTGGATGAAAAGCTACTTTTCTTTCATCAAGATAGGGGACATTGTGGTTTGGTATGATTGACTCTCTCAAATACATTTTTGTATAGCTATTAACCTTGATGTATAACACAATAGATAATTGAAATTATTATATACTTAAAAAAATCAAGGAATAATGAAGGTAAGTTGATTGGAAAATCCAAGGTAAGATAACAAATTAGAAGAATGCATTGATAATATTTTTAAGTTATTTTCATTAATTTGACGGTGGGAATGTTGAATCCAAAAAATAATGAATAAAAATTTAAAAAATTATTGTACATATCATCATATAGAAGATTTTAAACATAAAAAGAAAAAACCTAATGGCTTTGCAATGCCATTTTAGGTTTGCATTCCCCTTTTTGTAAAGTAAGACAAAGTTCATGAGCTTATTATTCTAGGTTGAATTAAGTTTATAAGATCCTATGTCTTGTTTGCTTAATCATTTTGCCAACAACATCATGGTCGAGCAAAGAAATGGAGTGTTGTTTATTTTACTTTTAGTATAGGAGGTCCCTTGTCAAAGTGGCAAGACTATTACTTAGGAGTAGATCTTGTCCTTGATAATGAACAGAATAAAGCCTTGCCCTTACCTAATTATTTTAGAAACATATTTTCAAGTTTTCATTCTTATTAGATGATATATTGAGATATCAAGCATATTACCCAATCTCATGTGATGTTTTTATGCATAATGAATCTTTTAACAATAATTAATGAAATGACATGACATTTAAGTGAGGAATACATCTTATGATATGTGCTAAGAATATTTTGTAAAAGAAGCATAAAAGTATGTGCAAGATTATGGAATGTGTAATAACACATGGTTTAAAAAAGCATGTATAAAAAACCAACCTAGGATCCATAGGAGAAATGTCTTAGAGAGGGAGCTTATATTCTTAATGAAGGATGAAAATGAATCAAATTGACATGACCACAATAAAATATTAAGGAGCATGTGTAATGAAAACATCAATCCATATGAAGAACAAATGATGGAAGACTATTTTATGAAGGAAAATAAATGAATAAAAATTTGTTTGTATTAGAAAATCGATGATGAGAAACCTATGAAAAGGATGAGATGCTGTGAATGAGATGTATGATCTAGATGAAGGAAGATGAAAGAAATAAACAAATGATTATATGATCAATCAACCCACTTCTATGAAAGACCACTAGGAATAGTGGCAAACACCAACCAAAGAAAGTTGAGGGAGCAAACAAAGAGGGATTAGACAAAGGAGTAATGTATGCCATGCAATTTATGGAATTAAGATGAAGAATTCTTAGATGATGAATTGATGTTCAATGTTAGAGAGAATGACACGTAAGACTATATAGAAATACAACAGTGATGAACTTGTGAAGGTAAAGAGATTAATTTTTGATTCAACTAGATTGAACTTGCAACATTCAAATAAGAAGAACTAGATTCATCTATGTATATATACCAAGTAAAATCAAATGTATAAACATATGGTATTTATATATGAATCAACAAATGTATGTAATTTGATCCTAGTGGGGATAATATCTAAAGACTTGTAAATAATTTGGCATGGCATTAGAATAAGATTTTACTTATAAAACAAAATGTAATAGCAAGAATAAAAAGGAATTAATTTAGGCTAATAAGAAGTAGCTACAATTAGAAGTAATAGCTATAAATAGATATAAGTTAGTGGGAACGATTTCTAAATCCCTTTAAATAATTTAACATGGTATTAGAGCAAGGTTTTTAGATGATAATTCATACTTTACATTATCATAAAGGTCAAGTCATTAGTCTTTTGTCAAATTCACATTGCTTCATAACAATTCATAAGTGTCATTGATGAGTGGTGAGATACCCCTACACTCAACGATACAAATATGAGCGTTACACGCGTGATCCGGTCGAACTTCACAGACAGACTAGTTGTGGCATCTAGATAGTTAGCCTTAGGTTGCAGTTTGTTGTCTTCCCACCTGGACTAGTATGATCTTTGTCATGTATGGTTTAGTCTAGAGTGAGGTGTATGATGTCTTTCTAACCTAATGCTACTCCTGAAGGCAATGGAAAGTAATATTATCTAAGCTAGGAGAGAAAGGGTAAGAGAATCTAAACTAGCCTAAGTGCGATGAGCATCCGTTCCTTGATTATTTGTACACATATTAGACTTCATGGATGATTATTACTGGGGTTACCAAGTGTAGATCCTAGGTACACTACTGGGTTACCAAGTAGTCACACTTAAATGCTCGTAATCAAGTCATACTCATTCCGCATTTCTAGGAGTTTAAGGGTGAGAGAGTATGAACTAGGAAAGCAGTAAATGAAAATGACAATTAAATAATTAATTAATTAAACAAAGTGAATGCTGCAATGATGAAGTAATATCAATATTTATTTTCAGTCATGTGCATGTCCAAGTACGTCACACTCGAATAAAGGATGTCGTACAATTACATTCACCACACTGTGACCATACACAGGGAAATAATTCTATCTCTAGAGGGGTAAAACTGCCAGAGTTTCGCTAAGGTCTAATCTCTAATTGTGAAATGAGGGAGAGCTGCCTCTTATTTATAGAATTGGCGATGGGCTATGATATCGCGTACGTGATATTGCAATGAAGGACGCGATATCGCGTCTGGACATGCGATATCGCATACGCGATATCGCGGTTGCCCCAAATGGCATCTCATCATACCTCCATGACTGAATAAAAACTCATCCTTGAGTTATAGTGATTACATAGTGGATAGGTATGGGATTATTAGATGGAAAAAATGGGATGATGTCGTAGTGTGGGAAGAAAACAAAATAAATACACAACACATAGAATGTGCTACAATTACAAAAATTTGGAACTCATGTAGTTCCTGGTGGTGGTGGCTCCTCCATTGGCGCTTTCCCTTTGTCTTGTGTTCCAGGCTTTGAAGCTTGATGGCATTGAAGTATGGCCTAGAGCTTCTTCTCCTCAGTCCGAGGGTCTCGTGCCGACCATGCTAGTGTTCCTACGTTTGACAGAGTCGGCACTTCCCACAGACAAGGTAGTTGCGGGAACATTTGATTGGCTTGGACATACCAAGCTACGAACACCCATCGTTCCTCCTCATAGGCTCTAGCTTTATCCTTGTATTTGTGAAGGTCCGTTAGCCGTTAAGCCAAGTCGATTACGACATCTTTCTGTCCCTGGTAGCTGGCTTTTACCACCTCAAGTTTAGAAATTGCAACCTCCAATTTTTCCAATAGCTTCTTGCATTCTACAAATTCTACTTCGTATTTGATGTGGGTGGTTGCTACCTGCTGCTCGAGCTTTGATCTCAAGCACCCTGCTGTTAACATGGCAAGGTTGGCATATCTCAGATTTTCCAACTCCATGTACTCTATCAAATCCTGAATCTGTAGGTCCCGATTCTTAACTTTCGCTTGGTGGGCAAAGGCGTATGTGTCCAATATGGCTCGCTAGTCAGTGTGCTAAGCACTGATAGTGTTGATTTAGGCTTTGGCCATATGGATCTCTTTTTCAAGGATCTGTTTATACATCCCCACCTGATAGCGGAAGTGCTCCTTCAGCTTCTCATGTCATTTAGCCTCATTCTGCCACACACTTATCTCAATAGCTGACTGTTGTTGAATGGCGCGTACCTCCTCCATTGAGAAGGTTCAATTTTCTATGGCTAAACGACTCATTTCTCGGTTGACCTAGATGAATTATTCTTGTAATTGATGAAAGTGTTCATCAAGAATATTCTTTTGCTTTTCTACAGTGGTCAACCGAAGGTTGTTTGCAACCAGTTGCTTGTTCTCTTCTTGTAAGGGTTTGAGTGCCTTAAGATGTGCATGAGTTTGCGCCTGTGCTGCGGAGGCATCCCAAAAAACCTTCTCCTTTTCATCAGCCACCCTTTTATTCTCCTCTATTAATTTAGTTAGTTTCTCCATTCTAAAATTTTCTAACTGGTCTACGGGAACAAATTGCAGAGGATCCTGCTGTGCTGCTTGTAAGGCCACGAGTTGCTCTTGTAGTCTTTGCACTTTTGCTTCCGCATGCTCAGCCCTCACTTCAGATAAGACCAGCTTTTCCTTTGTGGAAATGAGGTCTGACTGAATTGCTGTAACATCCTAAGGGATGTCAAATAGGGACGTCATTACTTGCCTTGTTTGGAGCAATTGATCAAGCGCATCCTCATGTTCCGCAGGAGTCATTGAGGTTCTGGCCAAAGTTTAAGCATCACGTGCTCCTGTGAAATCCACTAGTGGCACAACAGGTACATTAAAGGATTCTTTGATGTCATCTGCGACCACTTCTGCAGCTCCTGTGGCATTTTGGTGTTGCATGACCACCATGGTGGCCCCTTCACTAGTCTCTAATTACACCTGAAAAGATGCCATGTTCCCTGAGATCTGTTGTGACCATCTACTTTCCCCTCCTCCTGTGTGAATGGATACTTTCCCCTTTGTGCGATCCAATGAAACAGTAGGCTGAATGACATGATTGATGATGTAGAAGAGGTTTGCATTATCACGACTTCCCCAACTGACTGTCTCAGTGATGGCTCTAAGATGGCTCATTGACGGTATGTAGTCTTACGGCGGTGGCAGCTGATCCTGGCCTGTGCTAGGCCCTGCTTCCTATTGTCGGCTGGGACTCGTGCTTGGAGGTTGGCTGGGTCCTGAAAGTTGAGTTGCAGTTCGTCCAGCCATCCGTTCTTCTTCTTATTCTGGTCCCAGCTCTTTGCCAGTGATTTTCCTTAGAGCTAGTGCCTTTAGCAATTCAGCATATGAAGTAGTTTGGGCTTTTCAGAGGACATCATTGGTGTACCCCCAAATACCAGCATGTCGGCAAAGCTTTCTGATAAGACAAGGGAAAGGCAGTGCCATTTTCCTTATATTTCATTCCTCGAACCACTGCAAGATCTCCGTCAAAATAGATGGGGCAGGTTAGCGTTAACCTTTCCCATCAACACTACACATCCTCTAGCCGCATATGTTGATATTCTTTTCAAGTCCTTTGTGGGGAAGAGATGATATGTTCCGATTTTAAAGTAAACCCTTTCTTCCGTCATCAGCTCACCAAGGGTTTTCACTCTACCATAAGCCTTCTCCAACCAATCCTTTCGCACATTGGGGTCTGAACAGGTGGATAACCGAGCAACCTTGGGCCCTGTATTCAGAAGGTTTAACACTTCCAAAATGGCCTTTGCAGAGAAGTCAACTATCACACCACAAATATTAACTGTGGTGTCTTGCTCCTTATTATGCCAAAATTGGTACGTCTCTCCTAGGTACCAGGTGAAACACCACAAAATTTTGAGCCTAGTACTTTTCTAACAAGAATCAAGCTAAGTCACGATGCTCCCCAGCATGACTAAAGCTTGAGGGCCCCACAGACAACTTCAAGCAGAGCCGAACTGAACGAGGATCAATTCCCTAGGACCCACTGACGACCATGGCAACATCTAGTATCAGAAATGGCAACTTTGGAGCTCAACATACTTAGTCTTCACTAAGTATGCATTTTCAGTGTATACGCCTAGCGTATACGCCCAAGTTTGCATTCACAGCGGATACGCTCGGCATATACGCCCAGCGTACACGACCAGGGTACACGCCTGACATGTACGCTCAGCATGTACGACTGATATATATGCCCGGCATGCAACTCCTGGAAACGGCATGGAAACAACATTTCAGAGCAAGATTTGGTACAAGGAATCAACTCACATGAATAGAGAAATCATCAGGTGTTGACATCGTGCATTCTGGAATTCATACACTGAGCATTTACATCCAATATGCATAGTGTATACGACTAGAGCATATCCAGCGTATACGCCCAGAGCATATCCAACGTATACACCCATCATATTCAGCGTATACACTTAGCATATCCAGCGTATACGCCCAGCGTATATGTCCAGTAGATGCAGCATGTTGTACACTTCTAAATTTTATTCTTTTGCACCCAGTCAACGTGCCATATGTCACCCAACCCGAGTCTAACGTCTAAACCTGTATAAAAATCTCAATTTTTCATTAGATCGAGGGGGACAATTTTGAGCAAACCAGAGAGAAGAACAGAGAGAAGCAGTGATGCTAAGAACCAGAGCAGAAAACCCTGTACGCTGGACCCTACCCTGCACGCTGAGCATACGGCCTCTACATTGTGCCTACAGTTGAACCAACACACAGTCATCCCTGCATCCATCGGGGCTATTCATCCACCTTGTGTCGAAGCCACAACTGCATTAGACCGGTGCATTGTAACTCTCATTTCGCAATCATATTGCTACATTTCTCTGCTAAGATCTGTTATAGTTTTTCCGTTCATTGCTGCATTTTTACTGTTTACGCTCTTGTAAGTTTATGTTTCGTTTAAATTACACCGTTTACGCTCCATTTTATATCAGTTATGCCGTTTACATATAACCCAGCATATAGCACTTCGGTGTACGTTCGGGGAAATCCTTGCCTGATCCGCGTGCAGACCACTCAAGGTACTTTGCCTTCGTTAATTCCAGCTTGGCCTCAAGCGAAGGTAGGATCTTCTGTGTGTGTCCAGAGATCTCCCGGCCTCTGTTTCATTCCAGCCAGAGACCGATGATTTTGGACGGTACAAAAATTGGCACTAGAAGAAGGGCCCAAAACTACTTAAAACTTACTGTGCTTCAGAACTCTGAGTGTCTACGCTGTTGAGTATACATCGACTTTGTCTGCAAACCTCCCAGCGTCTACGTTGTTGAGTATACGCCGACTCTGTCTGCAAACCTCCTAGCGTCTACGCTGTTGAGTATACACCGACTTTGTCTGCAAACCTCCTAGTGTCTACGCTATTGAGTATACGTCGACTCTGTCTACAAACCTCCCAGCGTCTACGCTGTTGAGTATACGCTGACTCTGTCTACAAACCTCCTAGCGTCTACGCTGTTGAGTATACGCCGACTCTGTCTGTAAACCTCCCAGCGTCTACGCTACTGAGTTTACGCTGCACGCTCTATGCTGTAGACTCTGTTTACACTGTACGCTGACTTTGTCTATGCTGCTGACGTATACGCTGCACTCTCTATGCTGTAGACTCTGTTTACACTGTACGCTGACTTTGTCTATGCTGCTGACGTATACGCTGCACTCTCTATGCTGTAGACTCTGTTTACACTGTACGCTGACTTTGTCTATGCTACTGACGTATACGCTGCACTCTCTAGGCTGTAGACTCTGTTTACATTGTACGTTGACTCTGTCTATGCTGCTAATGTACTAAGTATACCAGTTTCATACCCCTTCACTCTATCGTATTCTCAACCATTCATCATGAACACTGTGAACTCCAACGCTACAACCACCCAGGTCACAGACCTTGTAAGCACCATGGCCATTCAACAGCCTGTGGTACAATCCACAGTGGGGCCTCGCTGGTCTCTTAGATTGCAAGGGAGGAACCCATCGTTTAATATCATAACTCATGACCAATACAATTTCATATGTGTAAAAATACAAGTCAGCCTTTCCATAGCCCAAACCAAACTGGAAGTCAAGAGGCAATACGAACTCTTCTATAGGGGAGGACAAGAGTTCATTCCTTCCCCGTATGATATCATCCCTCTCCCAGAGCACTACTCTAAGCTGATCTCACAACTCCTCCTACAAAGGAGTCAGTCATTAAACCAGTCTCTGGCGAACCCCCAATTGGAAGAGAAAGATGACTTCGCAGCTCAATCTGAGCATGAAGATTCGTACCATACTCTTAGTCCACAGACCTATGCAAACCCTTTGTTTCATCCAGCCACAAGGGAAATTACGTCCCTTCAACAATTTAAATTCACCCAAGTGCAAATACCTCAACAAGAATCATCCACACTTGTTCATATTCCTCCTGCAACCGATCCGCAACTCAACACACTGCCCCTCGCTATTCTCCCTGTTGCAATAATACCCCCATTCTCGCAAATACAACCGACTCAAAACAATGTAGGAGCAACCTTCCTGCCCCGAGTGATTGGGATGCTGCATGTAATACCGACTTCTACATCCGCTCACTACATACCACGAAACCCAACTCAAGGAGCATCCTTTGCAACTGTAACCCAACAAGTTCAAGGGATTCCTACACAAAACATGACCGGGCAATGGACAATGATTGGAGCCCAATCACATCAACCCCCTCATTATACTCACACAATCTTGCCAACTACCATCCCCCAAGTACAACCGTAATGACAACAGCAACCCCTTACCTACAACGTGTTACCCTTCGCACTACCCGCTACAAATATCCCGCAAGTACAGCCTCCGACCACACAGCTTTCTGCCTTCCAACCCACTATCCAATAATCTAATCTGTATACCGTACCACATCCCCAACCTACTATCTCACCTAGCACCCAAGACTGGGCTGACGCTAAAAAGCTAATGTAGGAGCTAATTGACGAGGTCAAACGCCTAAAAACAGACCCTGACGGAGAACTGAAGGTAGTGGACTTCTATCACGATGACCCTATCAGCTCTTCGGTTATGCCCCTAACATTACCCAAGGGTGTATCTTTGGCTACGCTGACCAAATACAACGGGGAGACAGACCCCAATGCTCACCTCATAACGTTTAGACTAGAGTGCACGCTACTTCAGGCATGGCCACATGCCATTTTACGAGTGTTCCCCATGTCCGTCGCTGGGAGAGCACTTGATTGGTATCGGGCCCTGTCACGGAACTCAATATCTTCTCTAGAAGATTTGTTGCATCAATTCGTCACCAGGTTCAAGTATAACTTGAAACCCGAGGCAACACTAGACAGCCTCATACAAGTTAAGCAAGCACCCCTTGAACCTATCCAAAAATTCATCCAGCGGTGGCGTGCTGCTCTCAATGAGCTCCATGAGCCAATCCCAGAGACGTACCTCCTTACCATCTTAAAAGGGGCTATCAACGACTTTGTCAAATCCAAACTATACTATCTCAATGCATGCAATCTGAGTCAAGCGTTTGTACAGATTAAGAACATAGAGGAGGCAGCGCAAAACAGCCATGATCCTGCATATTCAGCTTTTAAGAATCAACATAGTAAGAAAGATAAAGAAAAGGTTAAAACAACTATAGCGGCAGTAGTGGAAACACAACAAGCAAATGTGGGACAACAAAGCAAACCACCTATTGCCCCTACTAATTATGCTAAACCCACTCCTGCAACTGCACCAGAATCATCCTCATCACAGAACCCAACACCGAATCGTACGAGAAACTTCGAGAGGAAGGACCCCTCTTAAGACACACTGTTGCCCATGAAACCATCGTAGTTGTTTGACCAACTCCTGAAGGCTGGATTAATGAAACATAAACAGTTATCCCCTACAATGATTCAGAGGCATGATCGGTTCTGTCAACTAGTTCAGAACCTAAGCCTAGCAACGCCAGATGAGCCCGCAGTACCAAAAGGCTTTAGGATGGACCGTTTTTGCGACTATCACCAACGTAATGGGCATGACACGGATTACTGTTTCATCCTAAAACAAGACATCCAACGAATGATCAACAGAGGTCAAATCACTTTTGATGAGGCCAACCCAGTCCAACCACAAAACTGGGCTATGGGTGTGTATAAAGATCCTCTGAATACCAAAGAGGCACCGTACGTGATCAATACAATCTACCTTGATAACGAACACGAAACACCTAGCATTAACACCATCTATTCTGACTATGAGCAGAAAATGCCTAATAACCCATTTGTAGTGCGTATTCCTCCCACTGTACAAACATCCGTGCCTCAACCATCATACTCCCCACAGAAACCTTATGTCGTCCGAGTACCCCCCGCCGTAACAACTTCTAACACCTTGGCACGCGAAAAACCATACGTGGTGTGTGTACCTTCCGTCGCTACTACCGTAAACTCACAAACACCTCATATTCGGCCTGCACCTTTGAGTACCACCTGCGGTCGCAACAGCGGAGGTACAACCTCGAGCTAGGCCGACTCCATACGTCGTTAGGACACCCGAACGTCCTAGCGATCATCAATCCTCCACTTCGCAAACTCAAAATAAACCAAGCCCCTATGTCATCAAGGTGCCCAGCCAGCCTAGCACTCAACCGCATGTGATCGTCCAACCGCAACCCCACCCTTCTCCATACGTAGTACGAATCCCAAGGTAGTCTGAGGCTCCAAAACCAACCGCACCCCCACGCCACACATGAGAACACCTAGCAGATAAGCTTACACACGAACACTTAGAGAAGGAGCGTCAATGGCTAGCCTTAGGACCTCCTAAACCTACCTCGCTAAATGCAGTACCCATGGCATCACCTAACGATAAACCAAACACAGGCTACGAGGGTGAATCATCCGAAAAACATGATACGCCCAAATCAACGATTCCGAAAAAAAATGACAAACCAACTATGCATGAAATAAAACTATTGGGCCCGCCCAATAGTAGAGACCTAGCAACAGCTCTAACACAAGTCACGCAAGCACTCAAACAAAAAAATACTTCACTGAGCTTATACGATCTAGTGTTAACATCTCAAACCCATCGCGAAGCTTTAGTGCACATGTTAACATCTATCCCAGTAAGCGAGGACTTGCCTCCAAATGAACCTTCAATTCATGCGGTAATGTACTCACCTCAAGGGTCAACTCCTAAGCCATTAAGTTTTCATAATGACAACATCAAGGTGGATGAGAAAACGGGAGAGGTAACAACAGCACCTATGTCCATAACAATACGAATAAATCAATTCAAGATACATAGGGTCCATGTAGATGATGGAGCCGCTACAAACGTAGTGCCATATCCCATCATCGAAAAATTGGGGCTTACAGAGCTAATCAAACCAACCGCCACCACATGTTTAAAATCATTTAGCGGATCGCGCGTGATAGTCAAAGGCACCATGACTTTAGACTTCATAGCAGGGGATCAATTCCCCACATTCACCGACTTTGTGGTAATCGATGAAATGCCAGGGTTCAACCTAATATTGGGAAGGCCTTGGTTAGCCCAATTGAAAGCAGTCTCCTCCCCCATACACCAAGAAATTCACCTACCTTATGAAGGTGGTGAAATCATTATACACGGAGAGGCTGCTACACCTACCATCTCCTCATATACAGACATAGACCAAGGCTCGGAGGTTAAGCTCGAAGAGCCTAAACAAAATGACACAAATGAACAACAACTAGTAGGCGATCATCCTTTAAGCACAAAGGAAAATCCACCCAACACAGAAATACCTGGGTCTGGAATCGTACATGCATAGCCTCACTTAGAAACTACAACTGACACAGAAGCCATAATACATGCAGAAGCATTGGAAAACACCAACGCAGGAACTATCCCATCAGACGTCCCTTAGGCTGAATTACCATTAAACGTGATCAGCGAAGGGGACGCTGAATATAGAATCATACCGGCTAACGCTGCTCCTAACATTAAAATGAGAAAAATCAAAAAACTACTAAACCAATAAACAACACTTAGTCCGGAACGATGTTAAACTATCATCCCTATCCGAAATGACGTTAAACTACAAACCGTCCGAAATGACATTAAACTACATTCTAAGTCCAGAATGACATTAAACTATCATGTCCACAACGACATAAAACTAGCCACGATCAGAAATGGTCGGTCTCTTAAAAAAAATCAACCCATGCCACTTGAAACTTCTCTTGTTTATGCATGGCCCGAAATGGCCTTAAACTAGTGCATGTGGCCCAAAATGGCCTTAAACTAGTACGAGTGGCCCAGAATGGCCTTAAATTAGATCATCCACTTATACTTTTTTTTCTCCCAAATTCCAGTTCACTGTTCAAATTTATGCTTGCATTGTCATGTTGTCAATAACAATTTTTGCAATTATCTTTCGCTTACAATTCCAGTCCTACCTATAATTACGTTCATGCACTACACCTAAACTACAAAAACAAACCAAAACATTTTTTATTACCGTGTCGTGTTTACATTTAAACCCAAAATCTACAACAAAAAATATAAGTAAAAAATATATATATACATGTAATGATGTACAATTACAAGAGTTAACTGATTTTATTCATCTGTTCAATACAACTCAAAATTTTCAATTTACAATTCATGTATAGATTTGAGTCAGAATAATTTCAAAGCAAAGATTAAACATCAGGGACAGGAGGATTGTCCCCTTTAGACCCGCTGGCATCATGGGTCCCTATTCCACTGGGGTCAGTTTCTTGAATATCATCGTCGTCTTGACCCTATAAAATGCAAAGGAAATAATTAACATAAGAACAAAAGAAAAAAATTTCAAACATTATTCAACGAATGAATTTCATGATAATAAAATGCTTACCGAAGGGGACCCCCCTAAACTGAATTCCAGCCGACGGAGAATTTCCTCCTCTGAGACGCTCGCCCAATCAGTCCCATCAAGGCCTAGATCGACCAATCTCCATGCAACCACCCATGAGCTGTGCATTGTGCGAACGCTCTAGAAAATCATTTATGAAAATGGATAATATCACCCTTGGTTTGAGCTAATATAGCTCCGCGAAGGGTGGGACCTACCATAAAGGTCTCTAGAGCAGTATGAGCCAGGGCAAGTCTATCATCGTTGACGCATGTCCCATCTTGGTTAACTTG
The DNA here is from genome assembly GCA_015680685.1 of Gnetum montanum. Classification (NCBI taxonomy): domain Eukaryota; kingdom Viridiplantae; phylum Streptophyta; class Gnetopsida; order Gnetales; family Gnetaceae; genus Gnetum; species Gnetum montanum. Next base: position 836,493 of record MNCI01031571.1, read on the forward strand.
GGGCCTGCAAAAGAATGGTCGTCAAAACAGAAGCAAATGCCAAATGATAAAACCAAAAACAACAAGCTAAACAATCTTACCTCTCTACCCGGTACACTGTGCCAGGAGGGTTCTGGAATAGCGTGTGCGCATGTGCAGCCAGAAACAAGGTATTATTGAGATAGGCAAGCCCTCGTGGCAATAGGTCCCACATGCGCGCTAATGGGCAAGTAGATCTAGGCCTGCCAGAGGGATCGTCCTCAATCACAAGCGGCCCTTCATCAATGTCTACCATAAAAACCGTGACGCCCTTCGACGATCCCGGCAACATAGCTTCAAGCACACTCCGTGCCACTTGTTCACTCAGATGTGACCAGACCACCACCTTAAATCTGTCCAGGATGAAGGCGAGGAATTCACACGCCCCTTCCCTGAACCATATCCCATTGTTGTCAACAGTCAGATCAGGGGTAGGTTCATCGGTCTCAAGGGGGCCAAACCATGCCAATACCCCAACTAGCTCAAGTAGCAGGAGGAAAGGTTCAATGTCTCTATAAGTAACCAAAATGCCACGATAAATCAGCCATACGTGAAAATGAGATGAAAAACAAAATTCCACATTGTAGGCCAATACTTCAAAAAATTACAAACTATTTTCAATCGGCGTATACGCTGTTCAAAAAACTGTTCACGCTCAGCGTATATGCTGTAAAAAAAATCGTCAGTGTATATGCTGTAAAAAAAACCGTCAGCGTATACGCTGTGAAAACCGTTTACGCTCAGCGTATACACTGTAAAGAAAACCATCTACGCTATACATCGTGGAAATAGTTTACGATATGTACTGATAAAATTGTTTACGCTATGTACTAACAAAACAGTTTACGCTATATACAGTTAAAACTGTCTACGTTGTGCGCTATAGAAACCCTCTACGCTACGGACCTACGCTCAGCGTACAGGCCCTCTACCGGAATTGTCTACGCTACCGAAACACTCTATGCTACGAAAACTGTCTACACTTGACGACAGGTACAGATAAAAATAACTAACAGAGGTAAGATTAGAGCCTACCTGTGTGACGTTCCAGGCCACGATGGAACCCTTGGCCTAGGCAGATACTGCAACATGGCTTCGCTCTCCTCTGTGAAAGTCAGGTCAGGCCCCTTCCTCCCTTGGCCTTCTACCTCCTTGCCCTTTCCCATCTCGGCATCCTTTACACTGCAATTGACAGGGTCTACGCTGAGGTCTGAGTCTACACGCCGGGCTGAACCATGTATGCTAAGTTTAAGCCTCTATGCTCATGCTTACGCTGATGCTTAAACCTCTATGCTCACGCTTACGCTGGGGTTCGAGCCTCTATGCTTACGCTGGGTTTGGTGGTCTATGCTTATGCTGAGGTTTACGCTTACGCTGAGGTTTACACTCACGCCTGGTTTTACTTTGAGCTCACGGTGCCTCCAATTGACAGCCCTGCGCTATATATAGCGCTAAGTCGACCGCGCCACCACTGCCACCACCTTTGATTTCTTTTAAATATTTTTACTATTTTATCTATTTTAATTAAAATTTGTTTAAAATAAAAAATACGAAAACATATATAAAACAAAACGAATACTACCACATGTTGATTCCCTCGTAAACCAACTTTAGAGGCCCACACTGAACATTTTGGCGCAAACTCTCCTATGCAAATTATACGGTGAACATCTGGCCCAGTATGGTCTTAAACTGCCATGAAGGCCTGGTAAGGCCTTAAACTACCACCACATTCAGCCCGGTAAGGCCTTAATCTACCACATCTGGCCTGGTAAGGCCTTAAACTTCCATGCGTCCCAGTGCGACGATAAACCACCATTGTGCGTGTACACACGATTTACGTTGTCAAGGAACATGAAACAACACCTATTAGCTTATTCTGCCCTCTGTTTATTGGCAAGAGCAAGCCCGATGGATTGTCAGTGTTTATCCACACCCTTGATCATCGATGGACCATATGAAAAAATCATGAGAGAAATCGACATAAACTCCATCAGCTTAGGTACATCAACGGAAGACACACTCGTAGCCTTGACACAACAAACGATAGATGACTACAAAGGTATGACAAGATCCCTCGACATAGAAGCTGATGGTATCACTGAAGACCCGTTGATTGAAACCCCCATCGTTATGCCTAAAGGTAAAACCAAAATATTAAAATTAAGTACACTATTGCAACCTCCACTGGCCAAAGACATAGAAGATGTGCTTCGAAACAACATGAAAGCATTCGCTTGGTCTTACACTGACATGCCCGGGTTAGATCCTCGAATCGTCCAGCACAACATTATCCTTGATCCAAAATTGAAGCGAGTAAAACAAAAGGTGTGAAAGCTTAAACCTGAGGTAGCATTGGCAGTTTGCAATGAGATCACCAAACTTTATCAGGTAGGTTTCATCCGGGCTATCGATTACGTCGATTGGGTATCCAACATGGTCATTGATGAGTGGCGAGGTACCCCTACACTCTACCATACGAATACGAGCGTACACGCGCGATCCGGT
>MNCI01031571.1:839094-853846 GCA_015680685.1 Gnetum montanum
AGCTCCGGACTACCTTTATGACACCATGGGAAACCTTTTGTTATACAATGATGCCCTTCGGTCTCAAGAATGCTGGGGCCATGAAATTTATTTTTAGCGATTACATGTTGCACTCACTTAACGACTATGTGGACGACATTGTGGTTAAATCAAAAATATCAGAACAACATGTACAAGATCTTGACCTAGTACTAAAGCGTTGTTTAAAATATGAGCTGAAACTTAACCTAAAGAAATGCGTCTTCGGAGTCAAGACAAGCAAAATGCTTGGATTCATAGCCTCGGAAGCAGGGATATGAGTAGACCCCGATAAAGTTAAGGCCATAACAAACCTAAAACCACCTGGCAACCTTACCGAACTTCGAGGTCTACAAGGTAGATTACAGTTCATCAAACGTTTCATAGAAAAACTAACAGATAAGCTGAAACCTATGAACCACTTGCTACGCAAGAGCGTCCATTTTGAATGGACTCCACAGTGCTAGGAAGCATTTGACAATATTAAAGCAGCACTCGTTCAACTACCCATGATTTATCCACCTCAAAATGATAAACAATTTTACATCTACCTTGCCACTTCGGACTCGTCAATCGCATCCATGCTTTGCCAGAAACAAGATGATGGAACCGAAGTCCTTGTCTACTACTTAAGCCATGCATTAGTAGCCCATGAGAAGAAATATAATGAGGTGGAGAGGTCGTGTTTAGCCCTGGTCTTTTCCTTAAAGAAATGGCAACATTACCTCTTCCATAACCAAGTTAACATAATCTTCAAGGATAATGTGCTCAGATCCATCATCAGAAACATTTACGAGTCAAGTAGAATAGCCCATTGGAAAGCCATGATAACTGAGTTTGACCTACACTACATAGCGCAATCATCAGTAAGGGTCAAGCCATAGCAAATCAAATGACTACATCACCAACACATGATCAAGCAACGATAGAGCCGGAATTCCCCGACGAAAATGTAAGTGCAATAGACATAGTACCCAATTACTACGATGCTATTTTAAACTTTGATGGAGCATCCACCTCTCGAGGGGGAAGTGCTGCCATCATCATCACCTATCCCTCCGGGGAGATCAAACCCTTTGCTTATTGTTTCGACTTTTGTTGTACCAACAACATAGCAGAGTACGAAGGTCTCCTTAGAGGTCTCATGGCAGCACTAGCTTCAGACATCACACGACTAGTGGTCAGGGAAGACTCACAATTGGTTTTGAACTAAGTCATAGATATTTATACATGCAAAGCGCAACATTTACAACCATACTGTGACTTAGCCAAACACTTAATGAGGCAATTCGAAAACATAGACATGCAACATGTCTCTAGAAACGATAATACCATCGTAGATGCACTAGCCACTCTAGCGTTAAACATATCGCTTGACATGTTCCATACATTGCCAAGCTCCATAATCAGTTGTGCTAAACCCATAACCGATATCCTCGATACGTTGCCAATTGCATCCGTTAGTACAACACATGCGATAGAATGGTATGACGACATAAAAGAGTACCTTCTACACGGTGAAACACCGCGACATCTAACGAATGCACAAAAGGATGTGGTACGAAAGCGTTCTCGGCAATATACACTAGTAGGGGACACATTGTGCCATCGATCCTATGAAGGCATACTGCTAACATGCATTAGTAGCGCTGATGCCCAAACCATCTTTGAGCAAGCACACGACGGACTGTGCGGAGGACATATAGCACCAAAAGCAATGGCAACGAAAATAAGACGCTTAGGCTATTTTTGGCCACACATGGAGTATGATTGTCTCTCCAAGGCTAAAACATGTAGTACCTATCAAAGACATAGTAATCTAATCCATGTCCCACCAAATGAGTTGCATACAGTGTAAATCACATGGCCCTTTCAAAGGTGGGGGTTGGACCTTATCAGACCAATAACGCCCTCATCTTCTGTAGGGCATAGTTTCATCATAACTAACTACGATAGAGTATTTCATGAAGTGGGTAGAAGTTATTCCCCTTCAAAAAACCACATCTAAACATGTATGCAACTTCATTCTTGAAAACATTGTGACTTGTTTTGGCATCCCCATGACCATCATCACTGATAACATGCCACAATTCAACAGTGCCGAAACCAAAACTTTCTGTGAAAGTCTGGGGATCAAAAATTCATTTTCATCCCCTTACTACCCTCAGAGTAATGGGCAAGTAGAGGCCACAAACAAAACCATCATTACAATACTTAAAAAGATGCTTACCCAAAGTAAGAAAAGATGGCATGAGTAGCTGGTATACGCACTGTGGGCATATCGTACTACGCATCACACTTCAACAGGTAAAACGCCATATAGTCTTGTTTATGGTTCAGAAGTTGTTTTACCTTTGGAATTATAGGTACCGTCCTTAAGGATCACACTTTCCGAACTCCTCGACGAAGGACAAAACAATGACCTACGCATCATTGACTTGGACTCGGTGGAGGAGGAATGCATACGTGCCCTCGATCAAATTGAATGGTACCAAAAACGACAATGACAGCACCACTGGAACGACATTCATAAGTGCCCTATCAAAAAAGGTGACCTTATACTTAAGGCCATTCGGGAACACCCGGACAAATTCTCAGCCAACTGGGAAGGGCCCTACTTGGTCATCAAAGCGTACGACAACGGAGCATTCAAGTTAGCTGATATGGAAGGGCATGAGCTTGCAAATCCGACCAATCACTTGTTCTTGAAACCGTTCCACATATGAATATAGGCTTAGGTACGTGCTTGTCCTGGCATCAAGATGGTAAACTGATACCACAGTTCATCCTGGAATCATGACTTAAAACTAATACCACAGCTCGTCCTAGCATCACGATGGTAAACTGATACCATAGTTCATCCTAGAATCATGATGGTAAACTGATACCATAGAACAGTCCTAGAATCATGACTTAAAACTGATACCACAGCTTGTCTTGGCATCACGACGGTAAACTGATACCACAAGTCGTCCTGGAATCATGACGGTAAACAGATACCATAGAGCAGTCCTGGAATCATGACTTAAAACTGATACTACAGCTCGTCTTGGCATCATGATGATAAACTGATACCACACAATGTCTGCAATGATAATAAACTAGCACCCATCTGGTACGACAGTAAACTGCCACAGTCCCACTTGCGAGAGCCCGCTAAGACTATACACTAGTTTGCCTCTTCACGGTCCACTAAGACTAGAAACTGGTGATATACCGTCCACCACGACGCTAGACAGGAAATGTCCAACGGGTTATGACATAAAACTAACCCATGATAGTCCGCTAAGATTATAAATTGGTAATTTCATCTCTGGTTCCTCAATCTATGGTTGCATTCAAACTTCACCAGAATCGCTGCATCGCTCACCATCGGCCGATCCTAACAACATCGCTGCCATTCATATACAGTGCCTGAAATCTCATCCAGTGCCTCTATTCCATCAGTAGCTATTTCAATCTAAGCTTGCTTACTCAGTCATGGTTTTCATGTCTTCTTGGAGTTGTGTTTGCAGGATGACACTCAGAGGGGTTCATACAAGAATGCACTTCGTCATAAGCAGCAAGGTAAGACGTTGTTCGCAGCGCATGCGACAAGACTAAATGAAACCATTCACTAGTACATCTCCTATTTCGTATCCCGCATATCCCTCAACACCTTATACTTGGTTACATCCCAAACACATCCGGTATAGCCCAAAACATCGAACATACCGTTGCATACTATGCTACTCTTAAGCAGCTGCAACCCACAAAATGGCATTTGAGCATGAGCATAAGAACACAAAAAAAAACGGCGTCCCTTCCCACATAAAACACAAGACGGGATGGCAGTTGCCTCGAAAGCAAACACTCATGTCTAAAATAATCAACAAACATCCCATTGCATGGCTTTGGCTCTCCGCCAACAGTCTCCCCCTAAATACTAAACAAGGGCCCTGTTCCTCCAAAGAATGCAACACATCATCACGTGGCTTTGGTTTTGCCAACAAGTCCTCTTGGACACTAACCAAGAGTCTTGTTCTACCAAAGGACGCACATCTCATGTCTTGATTTCGAGTATGCTAAAAAATGGCTATTGACAAGGATTAGCATGACCCGTATACACACCAGAGCATCCCCTTTATCATACACAATCCCTTGGTCAGTTCCCAATCCCCACATTTTTCATTTCCCTATAAAATGCAAATTCCATTTCCCACAATCCCATGTACTACTTAACATGGTGTGATGATGTCTAGTCAGGTGGCAAAGGACAAAGTCTCTATCGAGTATCTTGTGGTGTTTTGCACTTCTTTGTCGACGCTTCTTGGGTCGATTCCTCCAAGCGTCAACAAAGAGGGGCCAATGAAACACCACAAAATTTTGAGTCTAGTACTTTTCTAACAAGAATCAAGCTAATTCATGATGCTCCCTAGTATGACTAAAGCTTGAGGGCCCCACAGACAGCTTCAAGCAGAGTCGGACTGAATGAGGAGCAATTCCCTGGGACCCACTGATGACCACGGCAACATCTGCTATCAGAAATGGCAAGTTTGGAGCTCAACATACTTAGTCTTCACTAAGTATATGCCCAGCGTATACGTCCAAGTTTGCATTCAGAGCGTATATGCCCAAGTTTGCATTCACAGCGTATACGCCCAGCGTACACGACCAGTGTACATGCCTCACATGTACGCTCAGCATGTACGACTGATGTATATGCCCAGCATGCAACTCCCGAAAACGGCATGGAAATAGCATTTCAGAGCAAGATTTGGTACAAGGCATCAACTCACACGAACAAAGCAATCATCAGGTGTTGACATCGTGCATTCTGGAATTCATACACTGAGCATTTACATCCAGTACGCCCAGTGTATACGACCAGAGCATATCCAGCGTATACGCCCAAAGCATATCCAGCGTATACGCCCAGCGTATACGTCCTACACACCCAGCATATACATCATGCATGCCCAGCGTATACACCCAATAGATGTAGTATGTTGTACACTAGTAAATTTGATTCTTTTGCACCTGGTCAACGCACCATATGTCACCCAACCCGAGTCTAACGTCTAAACCTGTATAAAAACCCCAATTTTTCATTAGATCGAGGGGGGCAATTTTGAGCAAACCAGAGAGAAGAACAAAGAGAAGTAGAGATGCTAAGAACCAGAGCAGAAAACCTTGTACGCTGGACCCTACCCTGCACGCTGAGCATATAGCCTCTACGCTATGCCTATAGTTGAACTAGCACACAGTCATCCCTACATCCACCAGGGCTATTCGTCCACCTTGTGTCGAAGCCATAACTGCTTTAGACCGGTGCATTGTAACTCTCATTTCGCAATCATATTGCTACATTTCTCTGCTAAGATCTGTTACAGTTTTTTCATTCATTGTTGCATGTTTACTGTTTACGCTCTTGTACGTTTACGCTCCGTTTAAATTATGCCATTTACGGTCCATTTTATATCAGTTACGTCATTTACATATAACCCAGCATATAGCACTTCGGTGTACGTTTGGGGAAATCCTTACATGATCCGTGTGCGGACCACTCAAGGTACTCTGCCTTCATTAATTCTAGCTTGCCCTCAAGTGAAGGTAGGATCTTCTGTGCTTGTCCAGAGATCTCCCGGCCTCTGTTTCATTCCAGCCGGAGACTGATGATTTCGAACGGTACAGAAATTGGCACTAGAAGGAGGGCCCAAAACTACTTAAAACTTACTGTGCTTCAGAACTCCCAGTGTCTACGCTGTTGAGTATACGCCGACTCTGTCTGCAAACCTCCCAGCGTCTACGCTGTTGAGTATACACCGACTCTGTCTGCAAACCTTCTAGCATCTACACTATTGAGTATATGCCGACTCTATCTGCAAACCTCCCAGTGTCTACGCTATTGAGTATACGTCGACTCTGTCTACAAACCTCCCAGCGTCTACGCTGTTGAGTATATGCCGACTCTATCTGCAAACCTCCCAACGTCTATGTTGTAGACTCTGTTTACGCTGTACGCTGACTTTGTCTACGCTGCTGACGTATACGCTGCACTCTCTACGCTATAGACTCTGTTTACACTGTATGGCGACTCTATCTATGTTGCTGACATACTAAGTATACCAGTTTCATACCCCTTCACTGTATCATATTCTTAACCATTCATCATGAACACCGTGAACTCTAACGCTACAACCACCCAGGTCACAGACCTTGTAGGCACCATGGCCGTTCAACAGCCCATGGTACAACCCACAGTGGGGCCTCACCGGTCTCTTAGATTGCAAGGGAGGAACCCATCGTTTAACATCATAACTCAGGACCAATACAATTTCATATGCGTGAAAATACAAGCTAGCCTTGCCGTAGACCAAACCGAACTGGAAGTTAAGAGGCAATACGAACTCTTCTATAGGGGAGGACAAGAGTTCATTCCTTCCCCATATGATATCATCCCTCTCCCAGAGCACTACTCTGAGTTGATCTCACAACTCCTCCTACAAAGGAGCCAGTCATTAGACTAGTCTCTGGCAAACCCCCAATTGGAAGAGGAAGATGACTTTGCAGCTCAATCTGAGCATGAAGATTCGTACCATACTCTTAGTCCACAGACCTATGCAAACCCTTTGTTTCATCCAGCCACAGGGGAAATTACGTCCCTTCAACCATTTAAATTCACCCAAGCGCAAATACCTCAACAAGAATCATCCACACTTATTCATATTCCTCCTGCAACCGATCCGCAACTCAACACACTACCCCTCGCTATTCCCCCTATTGCAACAATACCTCCATTCTCGCAAATACAACCGACTCAAAATGATGTAGGAGCAACCTTCCCGCCCCGAGTGATTGGGATGCCGCATGTAATACCGGCTTCTACATCCGCTCACTGCATACCACGGATCCCAACTCAAGGAGCATCCTTTGCAACTGTAACCCAACAAGTTCAAGGGATTCCTACACAAAACATGACCGGGCAATGGACAACAATTGGAGCCTAATCACATCAACCCCATCATTATACTCACACAATCTTGCCAACTACCATCCCCCAAGTACAACCGCAACGACAACAGCAACCCCTTACCTACAACGTGCCGCCCTTCGCACTACCCGCTAGAAATATCTCGCAAGTACAGCCTCTAACCACAAAGCTTTCTGCCTTCCAACCCACTGTCCAAAAATCTAATCTGTATACCATACCACATCCCCAACCTACTATCTCACCTAGCACCCAAGACTGGGCTGATGCTAAAAAGATAATGCAGGAGTTAACTGACGAGGTCAAACGCCTCAAAATCGACCCCGACGGAGAACTGAAGGTAGTGGACTTCTATCACTATGACCCTATCAGCTCTTTGGTTCTACCCCTAACATTACCCAAGGGTGTATCTTTGCCTATGCTGACCAAATACAATGGGGAGACAGACCCCAACGCTCACCTCATAACGTTCAGACTAGAGTGTGCGCTACTTCAGGCATGGCCACATGCCATTTTATGAGTGTTCCCCATGTCCCTCGCTAGGAGAGCACTTGATTGGTATCGGGCCCTGCCACGGAACTCAATATCTTCTCTAGAATATTTTTTGCATCAATTCATCACCATGTTCAAGTATAACTTGAAACCCGAGGCAACACTAGATAGCCTCATACAGGTCAAGCAAGCACCCCTTGAACCTATCCAAAAATTCATCCAGTAGTGGAGTGCTGCTCTCAATGAGCTCCATGAGCAGATCCTAGAGACGTACCTCCTTACCATCCTAAAAGGGGCTATCAATGACTTTGTCAAATCCAAACTATACTATCTCAATGCACGCAATCTGAGTCAAGCGTTTGTACAGATTAAGAACATAGAGGAGGCAGCGCAAAACAGCCATGATCTTGCATATTCAGCTTTTAAGAATCAACATAGTAAGAAAGATAAAGAAAAGGTTAAAACAACTATAGCAGCAGTAGTGGAAACACAATAAGCAAATGTGGGACAACAAAGCAAACTGCCTGTTGCCCCTACTAATTACGCTAAACCCACTCCTGCGACCGCATCAGAATCATCCTCATCACAGAACCCAACACCAAATCGTACGAGAGACTTTGAGAGGAAGGACCCCTCTCAATACACGCCATTGCCCATGAAACTATCGTAGTTGTTTGACCAACTCCTAAAGGCTGGATTAATGAAACATAAACAGTTATCCCCTGCAATGATTCAGAGGCATGATCGGTTCTATCAACTGGTTCAGAACCCAAGCCTAGCAACGCCAGATGAGCCCCCAGTACCAAAAGGCTTTAGGATGGACCATTTTTGCAACTATCACCAACGATATGGGCATGGCATGGATTACTATTTCACCCTAAAACAAGACATCCAACGAATGATCGATGGAGGTCAAATCACTTTTGATGAGGCCAAGCCGGTCTAACCACAAAACCAGGCCATGGGTGTGTATAAAGATCCTCTGAATACCAAAGAGGCACCGTACGTGATCAATACAATCTACCTTGATAACGAACCTAAAACACCTAGCATTAACACCGTCTATTCTGACTATGAGTAGCAAACACCTAATAACCCATTTGTAGTGCGTATTCCTCCCACTATACAAACATCTGTGCCTCAACCGTCATACTCCCCACAGAAACCTTATGTCATTCGAGTACCCCCCGCCATAGCAACTTCTAACACCCCAACACGTGAAAAACCATACATGGTGCGTGTACCTTCCACCACTACTACCGTAAACTCACAAACACCTCCTATTTGGCCTACCCCTTACGTAGTCTGAATACCACCTGCGGTCACAACAACGGAGCTACAACCTCTAGCTAGGCCGACTCCATACGTCGTTAGGACACCCGAACATCCTAGTGATCACCAATNTGTCCAACCGCAACCCTGTCCTTCTCCATGGATAGCCTGAACACAATCTTGGGGCAACGTGAGTTGTTGTCCTGGTTCAGGTGCTACAACAGCTTCTCCTTCTGCCTACCTGGACCATCTGGTAGGAGGTTCTTCTTGATGAATGCTGAATGATTGCTTCTCCTATTCTACATGTTTTCTGGCAGGACCTTGTCTTCCACCTCTCCGAGATCATTTACTTCCACCTTGGGTAGGACCTTCCTATTGTCCATGTTTCGGGGCCATTTGCAATCACACGGACCAAGCGTTAGTAAGGTTGTTTTTGAAATTGAGTTATACCTTACTGCTTGTCTTAATTAACGATCCTATGTTATCACGCATGATAGTGCCCAAAAGTTTGTAATAATGAGTCCTGTGACTTAGGTGGTTTCCATTTTAGTTTCCCGATATACCTAGAGTTACATGATTTTTAGGCACAATTATTCTAAGTGTTAAAGTTAATTACCCTAGATGATGTCCTTTGGGCGATGATAAATTTCAAAAAAGTTAGGTGCTTTTTGGCAAGTGTCCCACCCCCATGACTAAGCTAAACACTCCAAGTTCAAGTAAGTTCAAACAGAATTAAAATTGGAGTACCAATGAGCGAAATATAGTTAGGAATGCAAGGGTCGCTCAATCATAAGTTGTAGAGAAAAAATTCAAAAACTCCCCCGTGTGAATGACAAAATGATGCTAAGTGCTGCGGGGGGTCACCTATTTATAGGTTGTAGTGATGCGATATCACGTGCAATACATCGCATACGTGATATCACGTCAGACGCAATATCGCGTAGGCGATATCACGTCCCTAGTGATATGAGACACCATAAAAATGCCAAATTTTTTAAGGGTTATTTTGAAATTAACGTTGTAAAGTGAGGACATTGGCTGTTATCAAGGGTTATAGGGCAATTTCATTACTTCAAAAGGTACCATCAATGATGATGGTGTGGATTTTATCAATAAAACCTTGGGTGGTTAAGAAAAAGGGAATGTAATGGTACATGGGAACATGGAAATTCATAGGGATAGTAGTAGGGAAGAAAAATCATTGAAAACTAAGATGAGGGTAAGAAATGGTGTGTGTTAGCTATGTCATAGGTGAAGATTACAAAAAATTACACAAGTGGATCCTCCCCAAAGCAGGTTTCAACCTATAATGCCCTTGTGTAACCACACTTAAAGTGTCTGTGGGCACTAGAAGGGTTAAATGTAATCTGCACCGATTCCACAAAACACACACACACATGTAAATATCACCGGAATGAGGTAAGAATTCTATGTTATACACAACATGAGCTACAATTACATGAACAGTGAGATGACACGAAGTATAGAGGGGATTGTAGAGATTGGGACATGAGGTGACTGACCCAGGGCATAGTGAATCCTGCGTGTAAAGCATGATTAAGGTGTCATTAACCCATCGTTCCAAGATCAAGACCAAGTCCATTCCTNTCATCCCATGATGAACAACTATGAGAGTACCATAACAACAAAGCATATGATCACTTGGCATTTTGTTCAAGGGAGGAGTGATTTTTGTTTTGTGGCACTTTCCTTTTTCTTTTTTCTTTTCTCTTTGTTCTTCTTTCTTTTTCACCTATTGAGTCCAGAGAAGCCGCCAACCTTCAGGCATGGGTGCATGTCTTTCCAATGTGACCCCCTAGAACAACATTTGATTTTGAATGCCCCTTTTCATTACTCTTACTCCCATTTTTCATTAGATCTATAAGGATCTTAGTACAATCACATTGCATGATAACTTCCACAGATGTCACCAAAGAGAATCCGCAAGTCCCCTTGATGTCACACCCTAATCATTCCCTCTTGGTCCATCCTTCTTCATTCTGGGTATAATGAACACAAAATTAATTTTAGGTTTTTAGAACCTCTTATTTGTAGAATGGATGAGTGGATGCAATGGGCTCACAGTCCAAATAATTGATCACTCGAAACTTAATAACATAGAATGCACCTCAACCAAAAATCCACATGAGTGTTTTATTCGTAAATGAGATTACTTACAAAAAGATAAAAATACCAAAAATACAAAAAGATAAAAAGATAAAACAAAAAGTTGAAAAATGAAAAACTCGAAAAAAAAAATTGAAAAATTAAAGAAAAATAAAAAGTGGTTATTAATCCTGCTGGTTACTAATCGGTTGAGGATGGCAAGGATTAATAAATGGAAGATGAGGATCCTTGCATGTTGGAAGTATTGGGGCTTGGCCATACTTACCCCATCGGGGTTCACACATTTGATTATAATGAGCATAGTGGGGCACTTTATATGTTGTAGTTCCCGGATAACGAGTTGACCCACTATGATGTTTGAGACCATTAGATGGTATGCAAGGATCAGGTTGTCGCTCTCCATTTTTGTGTTCATTGGGTCGTATTGTTGTTGGAGCGTGAGTTGGTGGCCCTGATGAAGTTACATGAGGTGTTGGGTTCGAAGATAAGGGTGCACCATAGTGTGGGACTTGTGCTGAGTTGGAGGGTGTAGTGGCCTAAGAATTTTGTTGTCCGTTCTTACGACCGTGTTTAAAGAAGGGGCGCTTTGGATGTTGAGGAGGCCTCCCACTACTGTTGGCAGTAGTAGCACAAGTAATGTTTGTGGGTTGTTGCTGTGGTGCAGGTACCTGAGGAAAAATTGGTGGCACTGTGGAAGGAGGGAAAGGATGAGAATGTTGAAAGTTAGGAGGAGTATAAGGTGCACAAGGTGGTGGTTGTGTTGGAGGCATGGGTTGATAGAATTGAGGAGAATGGTACTGTGGTGAGATAAAGTACGTTGGCTCAGTGGGAGAAACAGGATGTTGAACAAGATAAACGTTTGGATTCGGATGATATGAAGGGTGTCTCCAGTTTAGAGGTGGTCTTCCCCACGACTGGGATTGTTGCCACTGTGATCGAACATAGTATCTCTACACGAACTCTGGATGTAGCATGTTTCCCCAATGCTCATATAAATGTGACAAGATTGGGCATTGGCCCTTGGGGTGATCGTACAGGCATATGTTACATTCATACATATGATTGGCAATTGAGCTCTTATTTTCCTTATCCCTTCTTTCCGATTTTCTACTATTTTTTCCTGCTTCTTGGATTTTCAAAACTCTATCCCCAATAATGTTGATAAATTCTCCATACTTTTGATACATCCATTCCAACATCTTATTGATCTTTGCCTCGACTTCTTCTAATGTTTATTGTGTTGGAAAAGATGATGTTTCCATCTTGAGATTGGTTGATTTCTCCTTTTTATGATCATGGACCTTTGTTAAGTTGAGACTTTGGTCCTGTTGATGTTTTTCAACGCTCTCCCATCTAGCCAGTTCTCCTTATTCTTTTGCTACCCGCTTAATAAGCTCTTGGATTTGATAGGTTCATAGTTTGTATAGTTGGCCTTGGGCATACGTTCGTAAGGTCTCTCTTGTTTCATTACATAGCCCGTCAATGATATGGTACATTAGCCTTTCCTTGGAAAACCCATGGCTTGGAGAGTTATTTAACAGTGCATAATATCTTTCTAAGGCCATGTCCAAGGGTTCATGTTGTGCTTGTTTCCATCCTTGGATTTGTTTCCTCAAGGCTGACACTCTTGCATAGGTTTGATATTTTTCGTTAAATACTTCTACTATTATTGACTAGCGTCGTATCGAATTTGGTTTTAATGATCTATACCATACTTTTGCTTGGTCAACAAGTGTCATAGGAAAGAGCTTAAGTTCTTACCACCTGTTATCAATGTTGTTCCATGTACAAGCATCATAGAAGGCTTGTAAATGTTGATACGGGTCTAAGTCATAGCCTCTTGAAAATCTAGGAAAGTTGTTTAAATCGAGCCTGGGTAGGTGGCTCTCTTTACGATGCCTACGTGAGATTCGAATAGCCTCTTGTATTTGCGTTAAGCTTGTAGTGGCTAGAAGGGGTTCATCGTCATCGGGTAAGTTATGCTTTCATGTGTTGGGATGACGTTGCTTTTTTTCATGTTTATAAGAAACCTCCACTTCAGGTTGTGTGCTCCAATCTTCATCATCATATAGTTTGTTGGTTCTCCAATGAACTTCCTCACTAGGTGTGGAATTATCGTAATCTTGTAGGAGAGGCATTGTTGAAAGTTGTGTGTGAATTTGGATGTGACTTTTTATAATTATTTCTTTCTAAGAGATATATCGTTAAGTCCTATACATCGACCTTGTATGATATAGCTAATCTAGATAACTAGCACCATCCCCGGCAATGATGCCAATGATAAATGGCGAGATACCCCTACACTCAACCATACGAATACGAGTGTAGACGAACTAGTTGTGGCATCTAGATAGTTAGCCTTAGGTTGTAGTTTGATGTCTTCCCACTAGGACTAGTATTATCTTTATCATGTATGGTTTAGTCCAAAGTGAGGTGTATGATGTCTTTCTAACCTAATGCTACTCTTGAAGGCAATGGAAAGTAATATTATCTAAGCTAGGAGAGAAAGGGTAAGAGAATCTAAGCTAACCTAAGTGCGATGAGCATCCATTTCTTGAATATTTGTACACATCTTGGACTTCGTGCATGACTACTACTGAGGTTACCAAGCGTAGATCCTAGGTACGCTACTGGGTTACCAAGTAGTCACACTTAAATGCTCGTAATCAAGTCGTACTCATTCCGTGTTTCTAGGAGTTTAAGGGTGAGAGAGTATTAACTAGGAAAGCAGTAAATGACAATGATAATTAAATAATTAATTAATTAAACAAAGTGAATGCTGCAATGATGAAGTAATCTCGATCTTTATTTTCGGTCATGTGCATGTCCAAGTACGTCACACTCAAATAAACGATGCCATACAATTACATTCACCACACAGCGAGCATACACAGGGAAATAATTCTATCTATGGAGGGGTAAAACTGCCAGAGTTCCACTAAGGTCTAATCTCTAATTGTAAAATGAGGGAGAGCAGCCTCTTATTTATAAAATTGGTGGTGAGCTGCGATATTGCGTAGACGATATCGCAGTGAAGGACGTGATATCGCGTCTGGGCATGCAATATCACGTACGCGATATCGCTGTTGCCCCAAATGACGTCTCATCAGTCATTAATTAAAAAATCTTACAAATTTATAAGGGGTGAAAAGTCATGTCATATAAAAGTAGGTTAGAACTCTTTATCTAAGTTAAAGCTTTGGTTAAAGTTCAATTAAAGGCAAGTAAGTAAGTATGAATTTATAGTAGTTTATAAGGAACAATTGTTATGAGTAACATCTTAAAAACAAAAATTATTTTTCTTTTATGAAATTCACAAAGTGTAACACTTTATATTCATAATACAATTTACTATTTATGAGCGATGGAGCAATCCCAAAACTCTACCATACAAATCACAAGTGCCAGCATGTGTCTAGATTGTAATCCATGGATGGACAATGTAATTATGCTAGTAATTAATATTAAGTTTGAGATCAATATCCTTCCACTTCGAGTTAGTGAAGCTTGAGTGTACGATTTAACTCTCAATGAGGCATATCATCAGTTGATGTTATTGTTGGCGACCATTTGGGACACAACCGCCAACGAGTGTCCACAAACAGGATTTAGGTGCTTGCTGGTCTCTAGCAACACCAAGGCCTAGATACCTCCAAATAGACTTAGTAGTTAATGTGAGTATGTGTGTGTGCTGTTGCAATGTGCGGTTGTGAAATATGAAATGATGGCGTTGTGTGTAAACTAAAAATGACTTATCTTAAAGAGATTCAGCCAAGTTTGCCAAGTACTGTGAGTTGTTGAGAGTTCCTATTTTGTTCAATTGCCTAGTCTATGCGGTTCTTATAATACCTACTTGTAACAAATAAAATTTTG
>MNCI01031571.1:870265-882199 GCA_015680685.1 Gnetum montanum
ATTAAGTATACATAGTAGTAAGTAACAAAATTTTATATGTAATATTTAATATACATACTTAGTTATGATATATATATAATAAATAATATAAATACATACTTATATAATATCTAATCATAACATATGAGTATATCATATACATATATTAAGATATGTGTATATGATAGAATATCTATATGTAAGAGTATTTATTAAACTTAAAGTGTTAGTTTAAATATTAAATTTGCATTATCTTAAGTAATCATTACTTGTGATGTATGTAAGTAGGAGTGGTGGTTTAGATAACGACATAATGGAAAATTAATTTAAAAGAAACACATAATGGAAATTAATTTTATCAAACATATAATGGTGGGAAGTAAATAAGCCATTGTTGAGTGGGAAAGTTGGTTATTTGAATGGTGGGAATTCCAAATTTTCTTGCACTATATAAAGAGTTGTGGTTTACTTAGAAACATAAGATCTTTCACTTTAGCACTTGAGCAAGAAAGGCAAGTGAAGTGTTTAAGTTAATGTAGAAAGTGATCTTAAGAAAGATGGCAGAAAGAAGGCCTTTTATCCCATCTGTAATGGGATACTGCCCAAAGCATGTCATGAAAGCCTATTGTAAGGCAACTGCCTATTGAGCATCTAGTGAAAGTCCTTTTTTACTTTGGCTTTCATATGAGTTTAGTTTTCTCATCGGCGAATGCTCCATCCATTTGAATTTTTGGGGTAGCTTTCACCAATGCACCACTAAAGCTGAATGCCAAGGAGAGTCTAATCAAGATGATACTTGGGGAGAGGCTTTCATGTCACAAGATACAAAAGCAACTGGGTATGAAGAACCTGAAAAATCAGCAACCAAAAAGTTGGATGAGAAAGAGATAAAGACCATTGTTGGGGACAATGGTGAAGTAGATCATGTTGAAGCTTCAACTAAGCAAGAAGAAGGAAGAAGAGCATTCATCACTACTAAGATTTAATATGAGAAGATTCATAATAGGAGGATTCCTAAAAGGGTTACCTTATCTATTCTCTTCCCACCTATAGAATAGTTTGTATAAGACTATGTTTGTACAATTTCCTAGTTTTATAAGATTGAGGTTTTTATACCATCAAACCTTAAGTTTGATGAAAATTTTCCTTAAAAAAAGATTTGTGAATTTGTAAAAGTGTTCAATAAATCCCTATTTTGGTAATGATTTAGTCGGTGTGCATTGAGGAAATATCTTAAACAACTTAATTTTTTAAGAAATTTAAGAAAGGGAAAAAGAAAGAGGCTTTTTTTTTAAGATGATGTAGATTAAATTGGCGAATCTAACATTTATTGATGATTGGAAGATAACATACTAGCATACAAAGAATTAGATTATTTACTTAAAGTGTAGTAGTAAGAAGCATGATTAAATCATGAATTTTGTTGAAGTGAAAATGAATGGAAAGTTCTTTCAAGTTGTGTACATTTCAAGCTTAAGTGTCCATAATTTCAGAGCATAAAACAAAAGGTATAGATTATGGAATTTATCAAATCTTAATTTGTGCTAAAAGAAGGAAAATTGTAGGAAGTGTTTCTAGCCAAAGGATATAAAATTTATGGTTTTCCTGTGTCAAATGTCATGGAACTCCACATTAGAACTCACGTTTGCATAGTAGTAATGTTAGTAAGCATCATCAAATCAATGGAATATATAGGTCATTTTACTCTATATATGGGCACACAAAAATCCTACAAGCCTAGCAAATATTTGGTAATATTTTAGCATTTCAAAAACATTCCAACCTTCCAACAACAAAAATAATGTTGAAGATTCTTCTTCCACTTAGGATTGTCTATTCAATAGATGATAAATTATTACCATGGTTGGCAGGGTTGCTCAAGCAATAATGATAGCTATGAGGAAAAGGCCAAACTGATATGCTTGGTTTTAAGAAAATAAAATAATAAAAAAAGGATAGATATATATATATATATATGA
This sequence comes from Gnetum montanum, assembly GCA_015680685.1. NCBI lineage: Eukaryota > Viridiplantae > Streptophyta > Gnetopsida > Gnetales > Gnetaceae > Gnetum > Gnetum montanum. The sequence continues at coordinate 872,224 of MNCI01031571.1, forward strand.
AAATATTATAAGACCTTAGTATTTGAAAGCCTAAATCTAGAGCCGAACACGAGAGCGGAATTGACTGGTTTCGATTCCAGACGGTTTTTGCTAGTCGTGCACGTGATTATTTCTGCGCGGAATCGGAATTGGAACTGCAAAGCATTGTGGATGACAACCAGAACTAGATTTGACATCTGCATCGGACTGTAATTTGGTATTATCCGAGAAAGGCCATTATCATCAGATCTGAAATTTGGCAGCCCCTCCATTAAGGTTTCCTGACAACGCCTTGTGTTGGCCAGTCTTGAAGCATAGGCTAACCTGATCAGAGGCATAGGGTTTCTATGGGGCGGTGTGTTGAAGAATTCTAGGACCTGGTGAGTTTGTTCCTTTGTGTTTTGTTTCTTTTTTTAATATTTTCTCTATTTTGATTTTCTAAATTGGCTAGGCTTAGGCCCAACAGGTCTGCATGACCCAATCTGTTTTTTCTTCTTGCTTTGATGTTGGAGGAAAAAAATGTAAAATAATGGAATCCTCCAACATTGACTCACAACCTAATGATAGCTCCACCAACATGGATGCTAATGATACTATTTTACGTTTTGATTTCCCTGAAGACATCTTTGACCAAACTGTACAAACCTTTACTCACCTTTACACAATTGGCTTCTTCACTAGTAGGATTCCTCCTACCTCGGTGTTCTAGGATTGGGTTAAAAAATTTTGGGAACCCCGTAATATTAGAATAACCCTAGCTTCCAATCTTATGAGAAGCGTTTTTCTGTTCTCTTTTGAAACTAAGGCTATGGCAGAGTTCGTGAAACAACAGTTAATTTGGGATGTTTATGGATCCTTTTTAGTCCTTCAACCCTGGAAGGAGGATTTCGATCCTAAAAAAGCAAGAAAAAGTATTTTTTCGGTCTGGATTGAATTTCCAGGACTCCCTCTTTATTTATCTCCCCATGTTGATATCCTTGTTGCACAAGTTGGGGAAGTCATCAGTATGAAGGCCTTTTCAGGTTTCCGTCCACGACCAACCTGAAGAGTGTGTGTTAAAATAGATATGCAAAAGCTACGTCCTGATTCACTAGAAGTTAATGTGAAAGGAAAGAATTTTGTTCAAAAAATATCATATCTTACACTTCCTAACCGTTGTTACTACTGTCTCAATCCGAACCATCGTAAAGCTCAATGTCCAAAGTTATTGGCTAAGCTTGAAGCCGAGCGAATTTTAGCAGAACAAGTTAGTGAAGAACTAAAAAATTAAAACATATCTCAGGACATAGGCAAGGATACTACCAAGGTTCACTCAACTAAACCTCCTTCTTCAAATTCTAAGGTGTCTGATGTGGAAGATATGAAAATCAAGGATACTAATGCCACTAAGACTCCTCTTAACCAAGAAGGGGCCCCAAAAGACGCTACTAGTGGCTAGGAGCGTGTTACTAGGAAATCTTATGCCTCAGTCACACGAGATAACCCTATCTTTAGTGCTTTCCCTAAAGGGCATTGATCCTTGACCGATGCTAGCCAATCCATTAGCAAAAGAACAAGTGCTCGACGTCCTCTAGTTAACAACTTTGAATCTAGGAATTCTTTTAAGGCCTTGGTGGTTGAGGAGGATCCTCCTTCTTCTACACAAATCCAATGAAGTATTTTTCATGGAATGTTAGGGGCCTCTCAGACCCTCGTAGAAGATCCCCCTTCAAGTTAAAATCTAAGGATTCAATCTTCAAATTTGCTGCTATAATGGCAAAGGGGGGCTATAATTTTTCTCCATAATAAGTGTCAAGAGTCTGTTCTTGATCACGGTTGTGATAATTTAGGGCATTATAGTTGGGTTCGATTATGGTACACTAATGAAATCTTAGGGATTGTCTCCATTTATGCTCCTTGTCACTCAACTGATCGACAGCTCTTGTGGAATTAGCTTAGGCACAACTTACCCAAAGCTAAGTGGATTATTGCAGGGGACTTCAACATGACTGAGCATCCAAAGGATAAATTTGGAGGGCAAAGAGGTGGTTTAGATAACAGGAAGCTTTCTGAGTGGCTCTCATTGAAACGTCAATTAAAGTTTCAAGAAGCTAATGAAAACTACTCCTCTTCTAGTACTTTTAACTAGTTTACTTGGAGTAATGCTAGACATGGTGCTTCCTACATCTCTTCTCGATTGGATCGGGTTTATCTATCTATGAATCCTCCTATTCATTTTACTTCTACCAATGGTGCCCCTGTCCAAGTAGATTATACCCAGGTTTTGTCAGATCATTATCCTATTCATTGGTCTCTTTCCCACTCTGGTAACTCCTACTCTTCTAACGATCTTTATATTTTTAACACTACCTTTCTTCATAGTAACTCCCTTTGCTCTATATTGATGCAAATATGGAATTTGCATCCTAAACCCCTTGGTGAANATATTGATGCAAATATGGAATTTGCATCCTAAACCCCTTGGTGAAGATGGTTGGATTGATTGGTGGACTAATGCTTGTACCCGCCTCCAATGGTTTTCCAAACATGCGGGTAAATTGGTGGCTTCATGACTAAGTTCTCACAAATCCAACCTTCATAAGGAAATCTCCTTACTTCAAAATACCATTAATAAAGATGAAGCTACTGAGGCTCACTTTAGCCGTTTGAAACTTGCCAAGGAGAACCTACGTATAATGGATCACTATGAAGCTAGAGGTGCTCACCTCCATGCTTGTCTCTCTTGGTTTCGCATGGGTGACCAAGCTACTAATGGCTTTTTTCGTCTCCTCAAAGGGGGGAACCCATCCCATAAAATTCTAGCTATTCAAGTCAAAGATAATATCTTCACCTCCAAGGATGACATTTTACAGGCCTTCTTTGAGTTCTACTCTCGAATTTTTCAAAAAGAGGCAATTGACCCCACTGCATTTAATACTTGCTTAGGAGCTATTACTCCTTTTAATTGCTCCATCTTTGATGATGCTTCTCTTCTTTCCAAATAGGATCTTAGTAATGCTCTTCAACAACTCCACGATGGTTAAGTCCTTGGTATGGATGGCCTTCCCATAGAATTTTTTAATAAATTCTAGCCTACTCTTCAAGACATTGTTTATAGTGTGTATAAGGAAGCTCTTAGGGAAGGATCCTTTGGTAAGTAGATTAATGTTGGTATTATTAAGCTTCTCCCCAAGTTAAGAGATCATATGAGCACCCTATCACTCTTTTAAATGTTATCTATAAAATAGTTGCTAAAGCTATAGCTAATAAACTTAAACCTTTTCTTCCTCATCTTATAAGCAAAGAGCAAACCAGTTTTGTTCAAGGCAGGTATATTTTAGACAACGTTGTTACTGCTATTGAGGGCTTGCACTAGGCTTCTTCCACTAATCAATCCATTCTTCTTAAGCTTGATTTTGCTAAAGCTTACGACATGCTTGATTAGTCCTTTTTAAAAAGTATAGTCAAACACTATAACTTAGATAATGTTTTTGAGAGACATATAGATCTTGTTTTGTCAGAGGCCTCTTCAGTCATTTTCATGAACGAAACTTTCTCTAAGGTCATTGAGCTTTAAAAATTAATCCAACAGAGGTGCCCTTTAGCCCCTTATCTTTTCATCCTAGCTGTTGATGCTCTTGGAGCTGGTCTTAGATCTCATAATGAATCTATGAGGCTAAGAGGTATCTCTCTTCCACAACAAGGAAAGGATCTTATTTATAGCCAGTTTTTAGATGATACTTTTATCACTTTGATTGAGGACCATAATAATTTTAACACTACCTTGCACTACATAGATATCTACTACAAAGCCTCAAGAGCTAAGATCAATTAGAACAAAACGCAAGCCATCCGATCTAGCTTCTCTCCTAGGCCTCCTTGGACTTATCATTTTGATATCAAATGGCTATCTCCTACTGATATTTTCACCCTCTTAGGCATCCCTATTACTTTATTTGCTACTCCCACTACCATATGGAACAATGTGGTGGAAAAGGTGAAACATAAAGCTTTGAAATGGGATTCTAAACCCTTATCTCTTGAAGGTAGATATATCGTAGTTAATCATATTTTGAGCTCCACTCATGTCTATTACTCTTCCTTTATGGCTCCTTCCAAATCTTCCTTTCAATGCATTAACAACATTCTTAGGAATTTCCTTTGGGGGGATAAGGATGATCACAAAGCTTTTCATCGAGTAGCTTGGGATACTTGCACTTTAAGTAAAGAACACGGGGGCTTAGGCCTTGCCTCTATTGAGCACCAAAGTATTCTCTTGGCCTCCAAATGGGTGACTCGGTGTATTGAAGGAGATGAAGCTTGGAAGATCCTTTTTAGGCATAACATCTCTTGTCTTGGTATTCACCATAGATGGCAAAATACTCATTGGAGCAATTGGATCATTAGTGAAGGCTCTCAGAAGATCAAAGGTTCTTTCTTGTTCAACTAAATTTGGCGATGTTGGAGCCAACTTAGAGGTTTGTTGCNTCAACTAAATTTGGCGATGTTGGAGCCAACTTAGAGGTTTGTTGCAATGGAAACCTTCCCAAATAAGCTTGCACTCTCTCTTGACACACTCGATCTGGTGGTCTCCTATTTTTAAAAAGAATGTAGGTTGTCTTTATGATGAATTCTCTCATAGAGCCAATCATTTTTCTGACCACAATCTCCAGCATATTGATCAATTATATACTATTAGAAATGATTCTCCTACCCTCTCTTGGACACATGCGAAAGTAAAATGGGGGTTTCAAAGACAAGATATTATCATTTACCAACACATTGAGCAAGTTCTCTCCAACTTTGCTATGCATAAGTTGCATACTAATACTCCTTGGTATGATGATTGGTTTTGGCCTAATGGTTGCCCTCTTCGCTCTTTACGCATCTCTAAAGCCAAATCTTGGTTTCATGTGCAATATTTTCAATTCTCCACTCTAAATAGACATTGGAGTCTGCATCCTGAGGACCACCAATGGAAAACTATTTTTCGTCGGATTTGGAATTCCAAGGTCCAACCTAAGCACCATTTCTTTTTTTGGTCTTTGGTTCATCAAGGTCTTCCCATCGGACATCTTCTTCATTTCTTAGGAATTGATCATCCTAAATGCCCCATTTGTAAAGCAGATGACTCTTTTCAACATGTCTTTTGGGATTGCTCTTTCTCTCAACACATTTAGAATTGGTGTCAATCTCTCCAAATCTTCCTTCCTAACCATTCTATTGGTTTTCCTCAATGTATCTTTCAAGATGATTGTGTTAAGAGCCACCTTCAAAAAGCCTAGAAAATCCTCTTATTTGAGATTATCTTCTTTATTTGGAAATGTCACCTAGATGCTTGGTATCAAAACACAAACTACAATGAATTTGACTATGGTATGAAATGCTCTATTGCTAGTATTGTTCAACTTCAATGTCAAGAACTAGGCTTTATCAATAATATTACCTTTTTCTAAATGGTTTCTCTTTGAGTTAGTTGTATTGGTCTCCTTTTTCAGTTGTCGTCTCGGGGGGTGCGATAAGCTTATGTCTTGTTGCAGGTGACTAGGGGGTCATCTTGCAACATTGGGCTCTGTTAAGGTTTTGGTTTTTATTTTTCCTCTCCAACTTGTAGCTCACCTTAATAGAAAAGAATTCCAAAATTTACAGAAAATGAGCAACACCTAAGGGCAATAAACAATAGCCCTCATAATGAATCTTTGTTTTAGCATTAATAGATTTGTGTAGTGTTTTTGTCACAGCAATCAAACCGTGACTAGGGTTTGGAGGGTCGCTACCACCATGGTGAGGCTGAATCTGACTCTGGAAGTGACATAAACTAGAAACCCTCAATTCAATCAAATTTAGTCCTTCGACATCAATGACACAACCCAGTAGCTTGTTCATGCTTTCGTCTTGTACTGGGTGGCCACCATCAACATCGAATTCAGGGCTTCTAAGTGCAAGCTACTATAGCTACCATCTTCTCACTAGACAACATCCATAAGGAACAATGAGGCAAACACAAACCCTTGTCTAGCACCTGACACCATCAAAAGCACAACCACAAAATCCCAACGATAGCAAGTTCTAGTAGCTGTTGCTTGAGAAAAAAGGAGCGGAGGACATTAGAAGAGCAACACATCTGCAAAATAAACCTTCATATTTGCATTACATTGTGGAATACAAACCCTTATTTGTGCCACATTCTTGGGATAAACATGAATCATCAAGAAAATTTTAATTAAATAATACTATGCCAAAGACATAGTATAAAGAAATACATATATATTGATACAAATGTGAAGTTGTAATTTAAGTTTTCTTCTTCTAAAAAATAATGATAATTTGAGTATTATCCTTAAGGAAGAAGGAGATTATTTAGGAGAACACTTGCCAACTTTAGGTTGATTTTCTAAAGAAGTTATAACTTCTTATGATGGTTATGATTTAATACCTTAGACATTTGTAATCTACCTTAACTTTTCATGTTGGTTGTAACTACCTTAAAGTCACTATAAAAAGGTTTGAAGGGTAGATTAGAAAAGAGGGGAGAAGGAAAAAGATACTTAGAAGAATATTGAATATTGTAAAGCAGGGCTTCCTAAAGAGATCAATTTAGCTACTGGCTTTAATCTTGTGAGTTCATTTTTTTCCATTTTGTTTTAGTTACTTAGATAATGGTTTAGATAGTATCATGTTTGGCATTTAATTTTGGGATTTTTCTGGGTTGCCTTTATAGCTTTGTTTTTGCTCAATATTAGACTTATAATAAGGTTTACCAAATAAGAGCTTATGTTGTATTAGAAAAGCATCTTGAGCAATTTAATAGTACTATCTTATAGGAATTGCCTATTTGAGTTTAGAGAATCTACAAAATTTTTAATACTTTGAGATGATTGAAATAGCTTCTTTATTTTTAAAGTTCACTGCCTCAATATTTGATGAATCATGATTAACCAGGCCCTGTATATTAGGCCCCGTATACTAAGCCCACTACGTATACTAGGCCCCGTATACACGGTCCTATATACACAGCCCTGTATACACAACGTCTATTCTAGCCTATAATTAAGTGCGCACCCACTACACTTAGGCATCTTAGGAATTAGTTGTAGCTAGACTCTTGCAGTTTCTTCCCACAAGAGTTAGAATATTTTCCCAGTGCATGCCTACAGTGTGATGCTTGTAATTGTATAGAACCTTTATTCGAGTGTGATGTACTTGGACACACACATGATCGGCAATAAATACCGAGATTACTTCATCATTGCAGTATTCACTTAGTTTAATTATTTAATTGTTATTGTTATTTATTGTTTTCTTAGTTAATATTTATTTACCATCAATTACTATTCTTGTTGTTAACTGTGGAATGAGTATGACTTAATCATGAGCATTTAAGTGTGACTACTTGGTAACCCAATAGCGTACTTAGGATCTACGCTTGGTAATCCCAGTAGTAGTCTTGCACAAGGTCCAAGATGTGTACAGATGATTAAGGAACAGATGCTCATCGCACTTAGGCTAGCTTAGACTTCATTTCCTATTGCTTATTAGTTTAATCAATTTTATTTTCCATTGTCTCTAGGAGTAGCATTAGTTTAGGATCACATCATACGCCTCACTTTGAACTAAACCATATGTGACAAAGCAAATACTAGTCTAGGTGGGAAGACAACAAACTACGATCAACATGTAATGATCTAGATACCACAACTAGCGTATCCACGGAGTTTGACTGGATCATGCATGAACGCTCGTATTCGTATGGTTGAGTGTAGGGGTACCTCGCCACTCATCATTGGTGCCATTGCTGGGATGGTGCTAGTTATTTAGATTAGTTATATCATACAGTGTTAACGATATATCCTTTAGAAAAGAAATTAAATTAAATTCATTTAAGTCACACACGGTTCACAACAATGTCTCTCTCACAAGACTATGACAATGCAACAACTAGTAGGGCAACTCATTGGAGAACCAAAAAATTATATGATAATGAAGATGAAGTTTGGAGTACCCAATTTGATGTAGGGGTCTCTGATGAGCATCAGCACAAACAACATCGTCCCAACTCACAATTGCATAATATACCTAATGACGATGAACCCCTACTGGCCACTACAAGCTTAATGGAAATACAAGAGGCTATTCAAATACCCCGCAGGCATCGTAAGGAAAGCCGTCTACCCAAGCTTGACTTAAACAACTTTCCTAAGTTTTCAGGAGGCTATGATTTTTATCCCCAACATCATCTACAAGCCTTCCATGATGCCTATGCATGGAATGACATTGATAATGGATGGCAAAAGCTTAAGCTCTTTCCTTTGACACTCGTTGGCCAAGCAAAAGTATGGTATAGGTTATTAAAACCAAGATCAATTTGACATTGGCCGACAATGGTAGAACTCTTCAATGAAAGATATCAAACCTATGCAAGAGTGTCAGCCTTGAGGAGACAAATCCAAGAATGGAAACAAGCACGACATGAACCCTTGGACAGGGGGGGAGAAAGATATTATGCATTGTTAAACAACTACCCAGGCCATGGGTTCTCCGAGGAAAGGCTAATGTACCATATCATAGATGGGCACCATAATGAAACAAGGGAGATCCTAGGGATGTATGCTTGAGGTCAACTATATGAGCTATGAACCCATCAATTCCAAGAACTTATTAAGTGGGTAGCAAAAGAAGAAGGAGAAATAGCCAAATGGGAGAATGTTGAAAGTTCTCAACAGGACCAAAATCTTAACTTAACAAGGGTCCATGATCATGAAGAGGAGAAATCAACTCACTTCAAGGAGGTGGAATCATCTTTGCCAATCCTACAATCACTAGATGAAATTGAGGCAAAGATTAATAAGATGATGGACTGGGTACATGAAAGATGTGGAGAATATGCCAACATTATTAGAGGAAGAACCATGATGAACCAAGAAATAGGACAAAACCCCACTAGACAATTGGAAAGAAGGGTTGAAGAGAATAAGGATAAGAACTCAACTGCCAATCATACGTATCAATGTAATATTTGCTTATACGATCACCCCAAAGGTCAATGTCCAATATTGTCACATTTACATGAGAATTGGGGAGGAATGTTACATCCAGAGTTTGTACAAAAATACTGTGTCCAACCACAATGGCAAAAACCTCAGTCGTGGAGAAGGCCACTGCCAACTAGACCATACCCTTCGTATGTCCCAGTGCCAAATGCTTATTATATTCAACACCCTGTTTCTCCAATGGGATCAACATCCTCTACCTCACCTCATTGTTATCATTCTCCCGAGTACTATCCACCCATGTCCTCTCCAACAAGATCATGACCTCATGTGCCTTACACTTCTCCCCAACCTCAATATTCTCATACTTCACCCCCTTCTACATCACCACCAACTATGCCAGAAGATTTTGCACCACAGCACCAATCCACAAACGTTACTTGTGCTGTTACTATCAACAGCAGCGGAGGTCCTCCACAACATCAAAAGCGTCCTTTCTTTAAGCATTACTGTAGAAAGAGATAACATAGTTCTGAAACCGTTGCATCCACCAACTTAGCACAAGTTCAACGCTGTGATGCATCCGCCTCCTCAAAGTCAATGCCTCCTATTACTCTATCTAGGCCAACAATTAACACTCCAACAACCATGGGGCCCAATGAATATTGCCACATGGGAAGACATGTTGATCCTTGCATACCATCTTATGGTCACAAGTACCATAGTGGGTCAACTCCTTATAAATTAACCACATCTTATAACCTGCCCCACTATGTCAACTCTAATCAAGTGTGTGAACCCCAATGGGGTAAGTATGGCTAGGTCCCAATATTTTCAACATGCAAGGATCCCCACCTTCCAATTATTAATTCTAGCCATGCTCAACCATTTAGTTATGAGGGGCACCCTCCATTCTAACAACATAGAATTAATAAATGTTTTGCTATTTCTTTAATTTTTCAACTTTTTGTTTTCTAGTTTTTCACCTTTTAATTTATTGTTTTATCTTTTTGTCTTTTTATCTTTTT
>MNCI01031571.1:884313-894737 GCA_015680685.1 Gnetum montanum
ATCATACACCTCACTCTAGACTAAACCATATGTGACAAAGCAAATACTAGTCCATGTGGGAAGACAGCGAACTGCGATCAACGTGTAACGATGTAGATACCACAACTAGCCTGTCCACAGAGTTCGACCAGATTATGCGTGAATGCTCGTATTCGTATGGTTGAGTGTAGGGGTACCTCGCGACTCATCAATATTGCAATCTTGAAATTGTCAAATTTTTCTGAATGTTCTATTGTTTGCAATTCTTAACCAATATTGACTAGCCAAATAGAAGTTGTACTTTATCATTTACAAAGTGTTTTGGTAGTTAAATAATGGTGTCTTGTAGGAAATTACTTGTTGAGCTTAGAGGGTTTGGACAATTCATAATAGATTCAATTAGAATAGCTTATTATGAAGTGTTCCCTCATGTCAATTTATCTTGCTTAAATGTTTGAGAATCCACACAAATCTACTTTCTTTTCTATTCTTTTTCTAAAACCCATTGAATCTAGCTCTATTTCTAGTTTTCTTATGGAATTTTCTCTCTAAGAAAAATTAGAAGTAGCTTGGCAAAATTGTGCACAAAATTTTTTGTGAAATTTTATTTCTTACAAGTAATGTACTATAAGGACTACACAGACTAAGTGATTTAACAAAATAAGAACCTTCAACAAATCACAATATTTGACAAAGTTAGGTGAATTTATTTTATGATAGTCAATTATAGTTTCATAGACAATCCAACAATTTCAACATTCACAATAGCATACACATACTCACATTTAGTTAGTTTCATAACCACTAAGTCTATTTGGAGGTATCTAGGCCTTGGTGTTGCCCAATACCAACAAGCACATAAACCTTGTTTGATGAACGCCTTTGTTTCCTTTGACCCCAATCATGAGATTGGAGGTCCCAAATGTTGGCGGTCCTAAACACTCATAAACACTAAGATGAAAAATAAAGGCAAAACTTAATAAGAAAAGATTTCTAATAAGTTAAATAGTGATTATTATAGGGATTATTAGCTATGATTTTAAGAATTTTACCTTTGTAGGTAATAGATATCTTATCATTTAGAAGATAATGCCTTTACATTTTAAGAGGAAAGATGACTTAGACATGATTTTTCACTATTAGAATACTTAGTCTCACAACCTAAGAAAGGGTGAGATATGTAATATATCAAAAGATCAACCCATCTTCTTATCTTTGAGAAACCATGATAGATATGAAGTGGTTAGACTAAAAAAATAGAGATAAAAACATTGAGTAAATTATGGAGGATGTAAAATGAGAAGAGTAGTAGCAACGTCTTAAATGAAGTTTAACAATTTTTAAGATTCTTAATCATAAATGAAAATGGTATATTTGTAAAGCAAGTGAGTTAAGGGGTGAAGGTAATCAATGAATTTGAAAATGAGATGGTGAATCAACTAATGATAACCTTGTAAGATATGTATATCTTGAATGTTCCTAGAAGTTGTGAGATCTAAAATAGCTTTAACCTTATCAAAATCAACTTTTATACCATCCTAAGATACCATATAAACTAAATTCTTTCTTATAAGGACTCCAAAGATGCATTCTTAGGATTAAGATGTAGGTTAAACTTGTCTTAGTAATTTAAAACTTAATCTAAGTTGGAAGCAAGATTAGTTACTAAGGCATATTTGATGATAAAATCATCAATATAATCATTGACTATTTTAAACATCATGTCATTGAAAATAAAATTTATAACTCATTGATAGATAGCTTGAGCCTTCTTGGGTTCAAATAACATCTTAGTATAGTAACATGTTCCCCAAGGAGTCATAAAAGTGATATATTACTGGTGCTCTAGATTTATTTGGATTTAATTGTAACTAGAAATCTCATCTATAAAGGATAGAAGAGCATGGTCAATAATTGTACCTATGAGATTATTAATATTTGATAAAGAAAAATCATCCTTGAGAGTAACTATATTGAGATCTCGAAAGTCAATGCATATGTAAATATCATAATTCTTCTTGGGAATTACAACCATATTAGAAACTCAATTGGAATAACCAATAGAATGAGAGCTTTGTGATCTCTTCTTTTATAGCAAGATCTATAGTTGGACAAATTTTTATAAACTTTTATTTAATAAGTTTAGAACCATCTTTTAATATGATGTTATGTTGTACTCACTTTAAATCTAGACTGAGCATATCATGACATCCCTAAACAAAAGTAATCGAGTATTTTTGCAAAGTTGTTAAGATAGCTTCTTGAAGGTCTTGAGAGAGAATAACACTAAGTTGAAGTATATTCTATTCATCCTTGTGGCTTAGTGTAAGTAAGTTGATCAGAAGATTATTTGTTAAAAGAGGCTTGTGATCAAGAAAAGATAAGTATGATTAAGGAAGCAGTTTGTCCTTAGTAATGTTTAGAGAAACTATAAAAGAACTTGAGCTTGATTCAAAGTCAATAAATGATAGGTCTAGTATCCAATGTACCTAACTCAAAGGATAATTCAAGATCAAGATTAAAATAGGGATATTGAATTAGCAACCATGTTCACCTAGACTAGAATCAAAGAAGCTAGACTCTAGAGAAGCATTAGAAAGATAACATATAACATCAAAGCTACATGACATTAAAATGACATGCATCAAAACTTTTCAAGAGTGTGTGTTACTTCCTCAAGCTATATAAGCAACAAAGAAGAAGAATTTAACATGAAAGATTTATTTATGTTAGAGGAGAAAAAAACTAATGTGAGAGAAAAGTGAAAATGATAGAAATAATAAATGACAAGGAAGCAATGGTAAGTGACAATAGTAGTAGTCCAGGATCTAAGGATGGAACAAGCAACAACGTGGGACTACCTTAATCCTACATGTTCTCTCATAAGGCTTAAATTTAAGTAATATGAACCCTAGTTATGAAATGTTTTGTATAGTGTAACATTGTTCCTCTAGTTTGCTACAATGATAATTTTGGTTTCTTGAAATTTGTGTAAATTTCAGCTAAAAAATGTAATGCTAGGATTAAATATACTAAGAGTAGTTAATCTACAAGGTTTTGAAGCTTATATGTAAGCTTTAAGTTTAGCATTAATGTGGAAATCAAAAATCCCATGGCACTATCTTGGTTTCGAGGGTTTAGGAAATTTTCTCATCTCTATGACTGGAATTGAAATGCATGTTCTTGAATTCTTTATCTAAATTCTAGATAGAAAACACATTATTTACCCAAGATTTTAGCTAGTTTAAAACCTGAATATAATAAGAAAAATTTTACATTACAATTATGATGAATAATACATGTACACCTATTAGGGTAAAGATGTTGAAAGTTTTAAATAATTTAGGGCTAAACCTAGTTAATGATATGAGTTTACAAATAGAATGAGGATGTAGCAACATTTTCAATATAAAATTCATAATCATTCTTGTGAATTTTAACAAAACATTAATTTGAAAAATTCACCACAATGAAAATGACATGCAAAGAACAAAACGTGGGAGAATTAATGTAATTTGCTTCATAAGAAGCTAAGTTTTATCAATTTTCTTCATAAGAGGCTAAGTTTTATCAATGTATTTTTGATACAATAAATGATGTATTATATGGAAGATATGAAGTTAGGAATTTCCAATGTGAGACATTAATGTTTATGACATCCAAGTCAAAAATACATTTCTATTTACTATGTCAAAATGCTAAAGTAATTTCAGTGTCAATATTGATGCAAATTTCCAAAATAGATGTAAAAATTTAAAGAAACATCTAAAAGGAGTTTGAGGTTTAACGTCAAAACATTGCAAAATTAACATCAAAAGAGTCTTGTAGTCACATTAGCCCGAATGTCATTTGCTATTATTAAAGAAATGATGCTGGAAACTATGTATTTGATGTGACCAAAGACTAACTTATTCTATTTATGTAGGGATGGTGCAACGTCTAGTCTCTTAGTTATTGAGCCTACATTTTTCCTGTTGGTGGATGGAAGGAGCATTTTGGAGAACAAGTGTAGAAAGATAGGGTTAATCAAGTGTAAGATCCTATTTGATGATTCTTCATTAGTATCACAAAAGCTATAGACTCGTAAAGGAGCTAATAGAATTTCTAAAGTTTTGCATTAGCCAATTCCACATCATGATCTAGACTAGCTTAGGAGAAGTTCTAAGGACTTTGGAAATGATTCTTCCAAGATTCCCTACAAAGCTCATGGAAATCATTTATGAAAAGTAGTTGGAGATAGAGTATCTATCCAAGGATATCTTGGTCTATAGGAAACACTTGAACAAGTTTTAGAAGAAGAGAAAGTATTGATAATTTAGAATTGATAACACATTGCTCTTGGAGACTCAAACTTCTAGGGAAATGTCTAATCCATCAAGATTTCATATTTTTGTGGAGACATAGGTTATATTTTTAAGATATAGATATGCATGTTTTTGGATCTAGACATGCAAGGTCTTGATCACTTAGCATTTTTATAAAAAAAAAATCGAGAGCTATCCCAACATTAAAATTGACAGCCTTAGGATATGTTGCATTTAGATGCACAATACAAGGGATTAAAGTTTCAAAAAATTTGAAATGAGTATGACAATAGAGGATGGCTTTACCCTTTATGGAGTGAAATCCATGGTTAAAAGTAGAATGGCCTAAGGGGTTAAGAATCATCCTAAGGCCTAAAAGTAAGTATTTTCATATACTTAGTCTTTATTAAAAAAAAGATAGTAAGAGTGCTAGAATGTACTAATAACCAAATATGATTATTAAAGATCAAATAAGAAATGATTATGTAAATTTATTAACATCACTAACCTAGTAGAAGAATTTGAAGTCAGATTCACTAGTGAAGCACACAGTACTTAAAAGTGGCTATTTGAGGGTGAGGGCATCAAATCATCATCATCATCATCCTAACCTTGTCTTAACAAAATAGGGTTCACTACATGAGTTCTTTTTAATCATTCATCTCTATAAAGAGCTAGATATTTGTTTATTTATAGTTTCTTCAAACCATCTTTAATTATTTTTCCCATTTTTGTTTTGGTCTTTCTTTCAATGAATTTTTTAGAATAGTGATGTAGTAACTCTTATTTGTAGGCTCATTGTCTAATCTTCTTTGGACATGTTTAAATCATCTAAGCCACCATTATTGTAGCTTATCTAAAATGGAAGATACTATAAGACTTTCTCTTATGTCTATATTATGTATTTTATCTCTTCTAGTAACATTTAATATCCATTGAAACATTTGCATTTCTGCCACTCTAATTTATTATACATGCCTCTTTTGTATTACCCAACTCTCAACACCATATAAGATAGTAGGCCAAATTATTGTCCTATAAATTTTTTCATTATTTTTATCAATATTATTTTATCACATAGAACATTACTATCTTGTCTCCATTTTGGCCATCTTGCCTCACTTCTATTTCTAATATCTTTATCAATTTCACCATGTGATTAGAGGATTGATCCTAGGTAGTAAAAATATTTACAATAAGGAACTTTTTTACCTTGAATTTTTACTTCAATTTTGTCACTATTTATGTTGTTATTAAAATTACATTCCATATATTCTATCTTACTTCTACTAATTTTTAAGCCTTTTAATTCTAGAGCATGTCTCCATTTCTTCATTTTAGTAATAATATTTTCTTAAGCTGTATCTACCAACATAATATTGTTTATAAATAGTATACACCAAGGGATTTCACCTTGTATTTGCTTTATTAATTTGACAAGATAAGGATTTCGTGTGCTTTGGGCTTAAAGGACCCTTAGCCTAGTGCAACAAAATATGTTGGATTGATAAAAAGCTACTTAGTGAAGAAGGTTATTTGTATAGTATGTGTAGACTGGAAACAAGTCATCATCACTTGGGATCCAGCTACATTGAGATATTGGTCAGGCTTCTTGAAGTGAGAAATAAGAATTAATAACTCAAAACTAGATTTAGTGGAGTTAATAGTCATTAAAAAATGGGTGAGCTTTGGAAAGAAGGATATCATCAACTTTCATAAGGGGACAATTAAAGACTTGAAGAAGTTATTCTCTTTATTTATTAAGAGATTATTTTGTAGTAAAATAGGATAGAAATGGGAGCTAGTCCCTAGGAGAATAAGGAAGAAAAGAAGAAGATTATAAAAAAGATATTAAATTTGGGTTTTACTACAATTTAATAAAGTTGGTGGCAACCTTATTTGCCATGGATGGAGAGAAGTAGTTTGACATCGCTTCAAAGGTAGACTTTAGGTACCCATATATGCCAACACTTGGAAAGTTTGATGTCTACACATAGCATTGATGGTGGGGGTCCTTTGCCATTAATGTCAAAGACTAAAGCATTAAAGAACCATAGACAAAAGTAAGTAGAGATGCATTAGTAGGGAATTAGGAAATTTTGAAGCGCACCTCTGAAACTATGGATAAAGAGAGAACTTCTAGAAAGTGAAAGTATCTCTTGTAGAAGGACATATATTTAGAAACTTCTAGAAAAGCTATAACAGAAGATAAGTAAGGACCCTTTAATGTTCATTTTGAACTATGAACCTACATGTTTTACTAAGCATAAATAACATGACATAGTTTCATAGGATTAAAATCAATGAGTTATGATGTTGACGTAACATTATTAACACTTAGTTTATTTTTTAGAAGTCACTTGAGAGAAAAGGGTTCTACAACATGAGGCTAAGAAACTATGTTCCATCCTTCATTCTATTCCTAAAGATCAAAAAGAAGGTATATGTAAAGAGAAATTAGATTTTTTAACTAGCTTACTTTTATCATAGGAGAATATAGAAGATGATAGGGAAAGATTATGTTCTTTTTGTAACCTCTTTGAATATAACCTCAATGAAACAAGCCATGAAGAACAAGAAAGCCATGAGAGTAAAAGGGACAAACTTCTAGAAATGGAAATTTGATGGGACACGATATCACGTTGGTCCCTGCGATATCACGTACACGATATCACAGCTCATTGCCTTGTCTATAAATAATAGGTGGCTTTCCCTTTTAAGATCATCTCGATCTACACCCTTAGCTAAACTCTGGTAGTTTTACCATTCCAGAGTTAGAATAATTTCCATGTGCCCACAGTAGGAGTCTCAAAGTGAACGGATCTTATTCGAGCAAATTGTACCTAAGCACACATTTGTGTATGGAAATAAAGATGAACTTTCTGATAAACCTTGCAGTGCATGGACTAAGCTAATTAGGATTTAATTAATGTTAAATGCTTAAATGCTTTCTTAGATAATTAATCTTTCTCAACCCTCAACTCCTAGTTAAGTGCATTCAGTACGACCGCTTCAAGCACATGTGCTACACTTGGTAACCCAGTAATGAATAGCGTTTGGTAATCCCAGTAGTGATGCACTAGTTCAAGGTGCGTACGGCAAGTGGGAACGGATACTGATGCTAGGACAATTAAAGCTTAGTTAGTGAAAGTTAGTTACTTAGTCTCTTCACCCTTCACCTCTTAGCATAGGCGTTAAAAAGATAAAAGACATAGAAATCATATACCTCAGACTTACTTAACCATACAACTGTGACAATACAAGTAACTCTGGTAAGACAAAAATTAATTAACCTTAAGTGTTCCATAAGGCACGTAAGCACTTAGTCCTTGGAGTTCGACCGGATCGCGTGTGAGACGCTCGTATTCGTATGGTTGAGTGTAGGGGTACCTCGCCACTCATCATTGGCGCTGTTGCCGGGGACTTAATTATTTGTGTGCTACGTAGAACATAGGAAATCATCCATATCGTTTGGAGCTAAAATGAACCCTTAGGATTAATCAAGAGAAACATAACATAACAACAAATAGCACATCAAATAAGACTAAAATGTATTCTTCTCGACACAAAAGCACTTCACCGCCTAGGACCAACACTAGAGACAGTCAGCGGCATAATGCACATAACCAAAATCTGCTAGTTCCTCAACGATTCAATGTGGTATATGTTCATCACAATGAATATATACTCAACTTTACCTTTGTCTTCCATCAAGATGAACAACTGCATTGGAGAGACTTGGAGGGTAACATAATGTTGCCTCTAGACAGAGTAGCCCCCAACATGCTCCTTCGTGCCCTTGCATGAGTTGGCATGTCACAATTATACACTAAGTACATTGCATGTCATTACAATGCATAGGACTACCATCCCACAAAAGTGCAACGTCAATGGGACTTGCGACAGGAGAGATATCACACATCGTTTGAAGGGCAAAGGCCCCTGTAATGCTTCATCCATCTTAAACGAAATTGAGGGTGGTGAACCTGTTTTCATAGGTTCTCCAAAAAATGATGTTCACCCTCCTAACGATGGTTAGGAGGCAGTGTATCAGAACCTACGCTCCACGATTCACAATCCTGGTTTTGATCCCCAAGAACACCAAGTGTTCAACAAGGGAACACAAATACATAACAAGGGTGAGCATTCTGATCGTCATCACGATCGAAATCAAGACCACTGAAGAGAAGGTAGGGTACATCGTCATGGCAATGGTTCTCCTTCTTCTTCACCTTCATCGCAACATTCACCCTCTCCTTCAACATCAGGACGTAGTCATAAGGAACCTAACCATGAGGATAAGATAAGCAAAATGAGAGACCTCAACGAGAGAATCGAGAGTGAGGACGAGGGTAATCTAGAGAGTCAAGGCATGAAAGAAGGGAAAGTAGGGAACCACATAGACATCACAGATTCCATGAGAGAAATGACCATGAAAAACCCCTACTTGCAACCCGAAGCATGTTAGACATTACGGAGGCCGTTAGAATACCTACCAGGCACCAAAAATATAGTCGGATCAAGAGACTAGACATGAATAACATCCCATGATTTGAGGGGGGATACAACACTGATCCACAGAATCACTTACAGGCATTTCATGATGCCTATGCCTTGCTAAACATTGAAAACAAGTGGCAAAAGTTAAAGTTGTTCCCAAGGAAACTGATAAAAGAAGCGGAAACTTGGTACCGGTCCTTAGAACCGGAGACCATTAGGAGGTGGAGTACGATGATAGAATTGTTTAATGACAAGTATCAAACGTACTCCCAAGTGTCTAACTTACGAAAGCAAATCCAAGGATGGAAGCAGGGTAATCACAAATCCTTGGATGCTACCATGGGCCAATATTATGCATTGTTACATCATTTCCCAGGCCATGGTTATGCACAACAGGATCAACTACGCCATCTCGTAGATGGGCTAAGACATGAAACCAGGAGAACCCTTGGGACATATGCCCAAGGGAGATTATCTAAACTTAGGTTCCATGAGGTTCATAGATTGTTGGAGTAAGTAGCTAAGGAAGAAGGAGAGCTACCTAAGAGAGAGAGTGCGGAAGAGTATAATTATGATCCTTCCCTCCGAAAGAGGGGAGTGAGATTCTGTGAGGAGGAGGATGAGTCACCACTCGAAGAGTTGGTGATTAGGAAAACCTTGCCGCTTCAGAAATTAACAACAGAAGTGTCAGCTAAGGTAGATCAGATGTGGGACTCCTTAGATAGTAGATTTGAAATTTTTTTAAAAATCGTACAGGAGTCTAAGGAGCGAAGTAGTGACCATGATAAGAAAAAGAAGAGAGATTTGGACCATGCACGTAACAAAGGTAAGGGTAAAATGACTATCACTGAAGGGGTTGTGGATTTAGATACATACAATTATGGTGGATGTGAGATATGCCAATATGACCATCCTAAGAGATGTTGCCCGATAATCTCACATCTACAAGAGTCTGGGGTGTATGTACTCAACCCAAGACTTAACAAATGGCAAGCACCCCGTCGGTTACCTTATCCCCAGGGTAACCCAAGGTAGTTCTACCAATCGTTAACGTGTTATCCAAGTGGAACTCCACCACAAGCTATGGAGCAACACAAGTAGTGGCAATACCCACAGTCATGGGGGATGCCACCACCAAGGCAACAATACCC
The DNA here is from genome assembly GCA_015680685.1 of Gnetum montanum. Taxonomy (NCBI): domain Eukaryota; kingdom Viridiplantae; phylum Streptophyta; class Gnetopsida; order Gnetales; family Gnetaceae; genus Gnetum; species Gnetum montanum. The sequence continues at coordinate 894,248 of MNCI01031571.1, forward strand.
TTACCGGCAATCGGATCCATATGGCTACTACGTGCAGCAGCCAATCTCTCCAAGTGACTCTATCAGTCACGCAACCCCACAACGTCACTACCAAGCTCAGGAGTATTATAGGACTCATTCTCCTAGGAGAGACACACCACATCCATACCATCCTCTGAACCCAGCCACAACTCTTACAGCTATAGCTCCACTACCACCCGTTGTTGGTTCTGAAAACTGTACAAAGAGAAGACCTTTCTTCAAAACCAAGAGCCCAAACAAGCCCTCACAACCACATGTGGTTGAACCTCAGAACGTTTCTCCATCAAATAAGGCTTTGGAGCTCCCTTCAAACCAACAACAAAGCTTAATGCATACAGTTATGTTAACACATACCATCACTGATTGGATCAAGGAAGGCCACCTTCCTAGGAAATTCTCTGATCCTGGAAGTCCCTTAATCTACCTCCAAGTCGCTGGGAATGAACCACATAAAGCTCTTCTTGACTCA
>MNCI01031576.1:2167-17753 GCA_015680685.1 Gnetum montanum
AGGACTAAGTGGCAGAGTATGTCATGGAGGACCATGACTACCAGGACTATCGTTTTACAGAAGCTCAAAAGACAAGAGATCAGTACTAGGCTGAGAGATATGAAAAATAGAAGGGGAAACATTTTAGTAACCCCTTATTCTTGCAAGGGCCACAAGACAATGGAGATCCCTCATTTCATGATACCCATTCAATCGAACTTCACTTGGGGCCACAAATCCTCCAGTCAGTCATTCATAACAAACCTCCAAGTGACCACGATTCTCAAAGGGATGGCAGGTCACGTAGCAAAGCTGGAGGAGATGACCGTGGCCACCACCAGGGTAGATGGGAAGATCAACGCCGAAGTGGTGGCAATGCCTCTCCTTCTTCTCCATCCTTTCCCTCTCCTGCACCTTCATCCAACTTAGGCTTTGAGCGTAACAGGGGAAGGCTGGAGAGAAAGGATAGTGGTAGATAGGTTTGAAGGGGACAATGTGAGGAAGCATGTAGCCAATTGCATGGCCCTCGCCATCATGAAAGAAGGGGTGGCTGGAATCATCAAAGACATCATAGTCCCCAACAAGACTATGATTCATATGAGCCATTGTTAGCTACTCGGAGCATGCTCCAAATTGCAAAGGCAATTCACATTCCAAGTAGGCACATGAAGGATAGTTGGATCAAGTGTGTCAACATAAACAACATCCCTAGATTTGAAGGGGAATACAACTATGATCCACAGACCCACTTGTAGGCATTCCATGACGCATGCACCCTGCAAAACATTGATAATGATTGGCAATAGTTGAATCTATTCCTTCGCACACTCATCAAAGAAGTTGAAAGCTGGTACCAATCCTTGGAGTTAAAATCAATTAGAAGATGGAGTAAAATGCTTGAAATCTTTAATGACAAATAAGAATCCATACCTTCCAAAATGTAAAGTTATGTGTGTTGTAAAGATGAAGTCCTTTAATGTTTAAGTTATGTGTGTTGTAAATAAGAATCCATACCTTCCAAATTGTAAAGTAACTTGAGGACATTTTTTTGCTTAGTCGTGGGGGCATGATGAAGTGTCATAAGACAATTTGTTGACTAGGCCACGTATATGGGGCTGTGTATACACGACCGCGTCGACGCGGGCCCATCAACGTAGCCACCCTTCCCAACCTATAAATATGAGGGTCTTCCGCCTCATTTAGGCATCGTTTTGAGTAGTTGTAGTGAAGCTCTTGTAGTTTGTTCTCACAAGAGATAGAATATTTTCCAGGTGCCCATAGCAGGTGTAAGAAAATTTATTGGATCTTTATTCAAGCATTGATGTATCTGAGCCCATTGGCGTGATGGCAATACAGGTGAACTATTCAAGCATACCTTGAAGCATTTGGACTTAGCTATTTCATGCATTTAAGAGTTTAATATGTTTATGATTTTTTAGTTACTTATTGATTATTTATGTTTTTGTTATTATAATTTCAATCGTTATTGTTCATTCGTAGTTTATTAAAGACATAAGTACGACTGTCTCAAATGTAATCCAAACACTTGGTAAGCCTAGTGACGCTTAACATCTAGTAACCCAGTGGTGTTAGGAGTTGTTCAGAATGTGCTCGAAAGATGGGACCAGATACTTATGCTAGGAGTAGCTAGAATATAAACTAGGATAATTAGAGATTAGATAATAGTTTATTCCTTACTTTCCATACCTCAATTAGTTGCTGAAAAGATAATTAAAAAGATATAAAAATCATTAGCTTTATTCTCACTTAACCATTGTAAATAGGACCTCACAAGTGAGATTAGGATGACAATAATCATTCTAACCAAAGGTTTCACTAGTTAGAATTCTAGTATATGCTAAGTGCTTACAGTCTACAGATTTTAATCGAGTCGCGTGTGAACGCTCGTGATTCGTATGGTTGGGTGTAGGGGTACCTAGCCGCTCATCAAAGAAATACAAATTTTAATTTTAATTTTGGAGTTGAAATATCGAAAGAGTGAACTCTTTTAGATATTTAGATCTATATTTTGGTCTCCATTATACAAGTAATTACCAATTGGATAGTTGTGTCAATGAAAGAATAGCAGGAGGAATTAAGGCTCTATAGGCTATTAAAAATAAATGCAATTCATTTGGACTATGAGCTTGGAAGGAAGCAAATATTTTAGGCTATTATTTATCTATTGGCGATCGTTTAGGATGTGACCGCCAATGAGTGTCCTCGAACAGGATTTAGGTGCCTGCTAGTCTCTAGCAACACCAAGGCCTAGATACCTCCAAATAAACTTAGTAGTTAATGTGAGTATGTGTGTATGCTGTTGCAGCGTGCGGTTGTGAAAAATGAAACAATTGCGTTATGTGTAAACTATAGATAACTTAACTTAAAGAGATTTAGCCAACTTTGCCAAGTACTATGAGTTGTTGAGAGTTCCTATTTTGTTCAATTGCCTAGTCTATGCGGTCCTTATAATACCTACTTGTAACAAATAAAATTTTGCAAAAAAATTTGAGCACAACTCTACAAATATACTCCTAATTTTCCCCATAGAAAGAGATAGTTACACAAGAAAACTATAAATAGAGCAAGATTCGATGGAAATAGACAGAAAAGAAAGTAGATTTGTGTAGACCTCAAATATTTAAACAAGGTAAAATGACACGAGTAAACACTTCACAATAAAGCTATCCCAAATTCAATATCTAGGAATTGTTCAAACTTCCAAGGCTCAAATAACTAATTTCTTCAAGACAATCCTACTATGCTAGGAAAAAATTGCTGGGTAAACTATCACGTACGAGACTCCATTTTGGCTAGATAATAGATGTCAACGATTGTATTCAACAGAACCTTCGAAAAGCTTGACAATTATTTATTGAAATACCATGAAAATTCACTTTAAAGATAAAAAGAAGCTATTCTAGTCCCATCAAAATACCAAAGATTTTCTGAACCCTCTTAACTACTAAATTGTTCAACGACATGACTACAAGCAGAGGCTCTCTTACAACAATCCCAATAGCAGTTCCTATACATTGCATAGTAAAAAAATTTACTACTAAAATGCTCTTAAAGATTTTAAACACAAGTGCTTCTATGGAAAAATTTTAACAGAAATTTTCTATTGGACAACAAGAAAAATAAGAGCAATCTAAAAATCCCAAAATTACTTGCCAAGGATGATACTATCAAAACCACTAGCTAAACAATTCAAACAAAATAAAAAATAAAAAACATAACTCATAGAACTATGACAAAGAGGCTGAAATCTTTCCTTTAGCAAGCCATGTTACAAGCAATCTTCTTTACAAATGCTCTTCCCAAGACCCAATGTGTGTCTTCAAGTGAGAGCCCAAGTGCTAGCTAGTAGCCTTCCTAAAGTGTAATGTATCAAGTGCCTTCCTCCAAAAGTCCTCCTTTTCCTTCTTACCCCTAAATCCTTTTTATAAGGTTCATAAGGTAGTTACATTCCAAAATATCCTAGCTAACTTTTCTCCCAAGTAGGGAGGTTACAACTTACCCATTTAGTTAGGAGGAAGTTATGTAGTTAAGAAGTTAGGAAGCTATACATAAAGTTAGGAGGAATTTATGCTAATATTAATATTTGTAAATATTATAAATTTTATATAATATTATAAATATTTTATGTAATGTAACATTACAAATATTACAAATATTTTAACATTAATATTTTACAAATATTTTAACATTAATATTGCAAATATTTTATGAGTAGTAACTTATATATAATAATGTTGGAAAAATAATGTTTTAAGAATTGGAATAATTAAATTAAATTAAAGGTAAGTCTTCAGCCCATCACTTGGAATAATTAAATTATTGGTAAGTTTTGGCGATGGATTAAACTACAACTCCAGCATCAGTTGAAATATCTGTTGCTCTGCAGATTCGGTTATACACCTATCTTAGCGTGCCTTCGTGTATTTGCTGCCGCATTCTATGGATTGGTATGCAATATCGAATGCTTCGACATCAGGCATGGCTACTATTTCAGATTACAGGTTCCAGCGGCGAATGACATTTGTGATTACCATTTTTCACCGCCTGAAATTTCGAAATCAGTTCTCGGTTATGATGTTATTTTTGTTTTCAATCTTGTTGCTACAATTACCCTGCTTTTGTATTCTCCAAGGGGCACAACCACGAAATTCATCGAACTGTTTAAAAAGAGTGTTGAGTCGGGTAGGGTTTGGTGGTAGAACAGCGACACTACCAACGTGGAATGCCATGTAGAACAAGAGCTCGCTTTTGTTGCAGCAGTGCTAGAGAAGAGGGTGATTTGAAGATGAAGAACAAAATGTGATTCTGTCTGTGCGTGTGGGAGAGGGTTTCATTTTTTTTCTTTGCTGCTACAACCACGACGAAGGGGTTTTGTCCTTTAGGGATTTGGTCGTGCCCATGGTGATGGCGGTTGTGTTTTTCTATTTTCTTTGGTGCCTTCCTGTGCCGTGATAAGCACCGTGTGGTTGGTGATTCTGCACTTCTGCTACTTTGGTTAAAACATGATTTGATGAAAGAATAGGCATTTTTCTGGACTATTTTTCCATTAGTTGCAGCAGGAGATGCTTGGGCTGTGTTTTAATGTTTATTGTGGAATTTCTAACCATAGAAAATCAAGGCAAAAAAAAAATAATACGTAGTCTGCAACTTCATCCAAGGGCTATTAAATATGGGAGTTAAATCAAAAATAGGAGACAAATTAATCAGAGAAAATGACCATGAATTCATCCATTTTTCTCCATCCTTTGTTCTCCATCTTCAAAGCCACTTTGTGCAGGGCACAATTTCAGCCGCAACAATTTCATTCATTTTTTCTTCCAATGCATACAGTGGCTGGAACTGCTCTTTACCGTAAAAACGTCATTCAAATATTACAATGGTGACTTTCATAAGGTTGATTTTAATTTCTTATTGATGTATCCATGAATGGGCTCGACTCGTTTTAATCAATAAACCTTTTCAATTCTATTTTCAATCTTCCCATCACAAAGGAGCATGATAAATTTTCCTTTTCTTGGTATCATCATTTGAAAGTGGAAACACTATATCCTCACTCAACAAATTTCTACATGAAACCTCTGGTATTAAAATATCAATAGGACACAACCATCATATATAATTTTTTTTATTTGAATATCTTCTATGTCTCTTTTGTATTTTATCACCTTTGCTATTCCATGAAATGGCTAAATGTGCCAACATTTCTGCCCCCTTAAAAGCTTAAATAAATTTGTGCAACCTCATTTCAAAACTCAAACATCCTGAAATTTTCATTGAATTTTTACATTCAAAAAGAAATATTTTTTTGGAGGAAAATTCCCATTTAACATAAGGTGTGATGGGACAAAAACCTCATTCCTAAGGAAAAATCAAACTGTACATAACAAACTGTACATTATCAAGTCCTTTATGAACTATTCTTGGGATGGAAACTAAATTGTGAGGGTTACCCTAGTGGGAATCCTCATCTCTCTAATTTTTTCATAGGAAATCTCTGATGTGATGAAGGCGGTCCTATTACTCTTGGGCTTGGTAGAGCTCTCATCTTGATCTACAGGTTCTTTCTCTTCGACACTTTTCTCATTTTCCTTTTTGGGTGAGCTCTTCTATTCTTCTCCATTAGGTCCTTCATTTTCCTCTCGGGAGACAAAAGCTTCTTCCCATACCCATGATGACTCTTCATAGGTTGGTGGCTCTTCTCCTTTTTCTTCTTCTTTGGAACAATCTTGATATTACCTCCAAACATTGGACTCTATATCCAAACCTCTAGTGAGAAACAAAAATTCATCGGACAACCAAGCCATAAAAGAACACTCTTTTGGAGCTCCACAAGATCTAGCCTTTAGATAAGCTTTCAATACATGCTCAGGGTAACATCCCATTACATATGGAATAAAAGGCTTTCTCATTGCTCTCTCAAACTCCATTAGCTCTCTCTAACCTTCACTACCAAACTTGAATTGAAAGATGATGAAATCTTAAGCAATCTAACCCTCTTTTTATAGGTGATAAAAATTTGAACTCCAACCCAAGTGTCTTCAACCAAGCTTCCTTCTTTTTAGGCATTTAAACCATTTGTCACAATCCTCACTAACTGGTGGATGAGTCACCTTCCCCACTTGTCAAACTTGTAGAATTCCACTTGTTTCACTTGTAGGCTTCCACTTGCCTCACTTAAGGAAAAATAATGTTCCAAATATAAATAAAGCATAATTAAATATAATAATGGACACTATACTCCTAGTAATATTTACATAATAGTATATACATATATTACTTTATGTAATGACATCTTCAAGTTGTATGCAATTTTCCCAAATAATGTTTTATATGCAAAACATTATATGGAAATTGCAATTGCATGCCATCCAAGGTTGATAATTTATAAGTATCCTCTGACAACTGCTTTGTAATTTGAAAAGGACCAATCCATGTCGGGGTAAAGTTATTTGGTTTCTTCATATTCCATAATCGAACAAGGCCCCCTATCTTGAAAGTTCTTTTCAGAGCTTTTCTATCAAACCATCTTTTAACTTAAGAGGTATTCTGTAATAAATTATCCCTCGCTTTATCTACTTCAGCTTCTCTTTTAATAAGTAAAGTCATGAAACTTCTATCTTTATCAGTCTTTTCAGTATATCTTTATACAAATTCATAAGCTAAGATTATAATATTGTTTGTAATTCTTGCTGGCAAACCATAGACCAAGTTATATGGTGATGTCCCAATAGTTTTCTTGAATCTGATTCAATCTGACCATAATGCATATTGTAGATAATCGATCCAATTTCCTGGATTCCCATGCATTGATTTCTTCATATAAGCGATAAGATTTTTATTGGTGGATTCTACTAGGCCATTTCCTTGATGATAATAATTTGATGAGGAAAATAGGAAAATGGATCTTTCAGATGTCCATCGGATAAACTCTTCGGATTTGAAGGCGGGTCCATTGTCTGACACTAACACTTCGAGTAGACCAAATCTACTTAGCATTTGATATTCTAAAAACTTAATCACATCTAATGCTAAACTTCCTCTTAGAACCTTTACTTCAGACCATTTAGTGAAATAATCAGTAGCTGTGAGAATAAACTTGTGTCCAGATCTTGAAGGAGTAATTGTACCAATAAAATCCAAACCTCATTGCTGAAATGGTCCTTTTGCAACTACTGGCTTTAAAGGGGCTCTAGCCTTTTTAATCTTGGGCCCATGAATTTGACATTTATAGCATTTTTGAATTTTTGAACTAATGTCTTGATACATGGAAGACCAGTAATATCCATAGCGAAGTATGTGTTGCATAGTTGACTTAGGGGATTCATAAAATAAATTCAAATGGTCATGAAATTGTTTCAAAATGGAATTAATTTGATCATTATGAAGACATTCCAATAAAACTCCCCAAAAATCCTTTCTATATAATATACCATCTTTAACGATGAATCTTCGTCTCCTTTTGAAGAAAGCTCTCTTTTGACTTGCGGTTAAATTATTTGGAATTTTCCTTATATTAAGAAATTTGAGAATTTCATCATACCAATTCTCTTCATGGATGTCAAGTGTACACACTTCAATTTCTCTAATCATTAACTTAGCTAATCCCATTCCCTTAATTGTCTTGCATATTTGCAATGAAAATCTGAAACTTTGCAACTTTATAAGTCATTTTCATCTTTTTAATCCAATCTCATTTTGGGATCGAAATCGCTTGATTGCAGGTTCAATTAGCATAATGTAAACTAATGAACTTTACAAATAATATTTAAAATGCTGAAGTACTTTGATGATTGCAAAAGCTTGTTTCTCTAAGTCTGAATAATTTAACTTTGAACCCTTTAATTGATACCCAAAAAATCCAATTGTTTTATCTTGACTTTCATTATCCTTTTGTGTTACAATGGCAGTGATAGAATCATTTGAAGCAAATGAGTATAACCAAAAATATTCTTTAAGCCTAGGCTTTACCAAATATGGAGCCTCTTGTATAGCCTTTTTGATTTCTGATAAAGCTCTCTCTGATTCTGGTGTTTTCTCTACTTGGACATCCTTTCTTAGAATATGCATCAAAGGTTTGGTTATTTCAGTAAATTTGGGGATGAACTTTTTCACAAAGTTTATCTTCCCAAAGAAATATCTAAGAGATTTCTTACTTTTGGGATGCTCAATATTCTAGACTACTTGAATTCGGGATTTTTCTATGGCAATTCCTTCTTGACATATTACATGGCCTAATAAACTTCTAGATTTAACCCTGAAGATACACTTCTTAGGATTTAATGAAATACCAAACTCATGACATCTATCAAAAACTTGCTGAAGATGATCAATATGATCTTCTTTCTTCTTTGAGAATATTGTAATATCATCCAAATAAACCACCACAAATTTTCCTAATAAATCCTTAAATGCTAAATCCATTGCTCTTTGAAAAGTAGCTCCGACATTTGACAATCCAAATGGCATTCTTCGGTAGGAAAAAGTTCCCCATTTGGTGATAAATGATGTTTTGTATCTATCGTTCTTGTCTACCACGATTTGATTATAACCTAAGAAATCATCTAAGAAGGAATATACTTGACAACTTGAGACTTTAATCAGCATCTCAGCAATTCTTGGAAGTGGATACTTATTTTTCTTTGAGGCATCATTCAGATTTCGAAAGTCTATACNATAAGAAAGAATATACTTGACAACTTGAGACTTTAATCAGCATCTTAACAATTCTTGGAAGTGGATACTTATTTTTCTTTGAGGCATCATTTAGATTTCTAAAGTCTATACAAAGTCTTATATCACCATTTTTCTTTCTTACTGGAACAAGGTTAGTAAGCCATGTCGAATATCGTACTGGATATATGATTTGTGCTTGCAACAACTTCTTGATTTTAGCTTCCATAGCTGGTTCAAATGATGGATTAAATTTCCTTTATTTTTGTTTGACTATTTTGCAACCTTCTATTAGAGGAATCTTATGTGTCATCACATCTTGCCTAAAAGCTTTAAGATCATCATAAGACCAAGCAAAATTGTCCAAATTATTTCTTAGACATGATAACAAGTCTTACTTGAAACTTGAATCTCTTTCCTTTGTAACATTCAACATCTTTGACATCTTGTCTAATCCAAATATCACTACCTTGAAAGCTTGACTATTTAAGTTTTGTATATCTTTTCCAGTAAGTAATTTTTTCTTGAACTCATGTTCTAATTTAATCATCCTTTTTGGGATGAAATTAGCTTTGACGTTTAATGATGTTTCAGGTATTACTTGACCCTCAAATTCATGTTTGTTCTTCATAAATCTTAGTACTTAATCATCGTCTTCAGATACTTGTAAATGTCTTATATTATCTAGTATTGATGACTGATTTTCTTCTTCAATCATGACATCTTTGTAACTTTCTAATATTTGCATATCCAATGTTGAAGCTGTCTTTGCCAAATCATTGGCTATAAAATTCCATGCTCTATTTATATGCTCTATTTGGCAATGTTGGAGCTGATCTAATATCTTATAAGAAAGTTTATTATAAGGTCTTAAGAATGAGCTCTTTACTATACAATTACCTTTTACTTGTTCACAGACTAATCTTAAGTCTCCTTTTATAGTGATGACTTTGATCTTTTTGTCTATAGCTATTCTCATACCAATACATAGAGCTTCATACTCAGCCTTGTTGTTAGTATACGAAAAAGATAGATGAATTTCTTTGAGAATTTCAGGTGAATCATTCTTTAATATAATTATACCGACTCCTGCACCTTTTTAATTACATGAACCATCAAAGTATAACTCATATTTATCCTCATTCTTTGATTGTTCTTTTTCAGAATCATAATTTTCTTGGAGTGCACAAATTTTGTTTTTGATACCTCCTTTTTCAACCTTTTTACTTTTTCTATTTGAAGTAATGTTATCAATCATCAAAGGTTCACTATAGATATATATTTGACTTGGTTCTCCTTTCCAAGGTAACCACATGTGAGAATAATCTGTTGATATGTAACCTCAGAAATTCTTACTCCAACCTCTACTCAATAAGAGACTATGTGAATCTAGTATATCTGCCACTTAAATAGTTACTCTACTTTTGATACGGGGCTCAGAAGCAATTTCCAATAGAAGATTTGGTAATTGACCCACAATCTTCACTCAACTTTTATCCACTTGAACAATCTTTCTATTTGATTTTTCAGGAATCAAACCAAGTTTCTTACATATAGACAATGGCATTATAGTAGATGTAGCTCCAGAATCAACCAAACAATTATGTAAGTATTTATCCTTCAATTTCACTGTCAAGAGAAAAGGAGGAGCTTCCTTATCATACGAGGTCTTTAATTTCTCATCCATTTATTAAAAAGCTGATTTGGAGTGCTTTGCTCTACTTGATTGTCTTTACCTTTATTCTTATCTCTTTTATTTGGTTCAAAAGCTTTTCTCTTAGTAGATGGATCATTAATAACATTTGGGGGTCTAGAAGTAGTTAATCTTTCTTTTGATCAGAGATTATATCGATTTTCCTCATTGTTATTGCATTCCTTATCTGAAGACATATTTTCTTCAGAACTTGATAGAGAAGAAGTATCACTTGATCTATTGTTAGAAGATTTACTTGCATAATGAACACTAGATAACTCATTATCAAATTCAATATCAAGAAAGTTGGACATAATAAGGTCACTTTCATCCTCATCTTCTACTAACTTAGTGTCTTGATGTTTATGCTTTCTACTTTTCCTTTCTTCCTTGATATTAACTTTTGCCAAAGCTTTTTCAAGCTTCACTATTTTGTTAGACATATCGCTAATTAATTGTCCTTCTTCAGATCCTACACTTTCATGTTCTTGCTCTATCTTAACAGAGATGGACCTGGTAAAGCTTTAAATTGAGCAAAATCTTGCATAGGAATCATAACTCTTTCTTCTCTTTTTTGAATTACAATATTTTCTTCAGGATTTAAGTGTTTTTCTAACTGTATAGCTTCACTAAAGTAGTCATTTAGTGTAGTTAAGTTTGGAGTTCTCTGTAACCAAATTGAAATGTTGGGGTTGACAGCATTAAGATAAGTTTCATTATGCATTTCTTCTTATGGTCTATATTGTCTTTGAAAGAGTCCACAAATTCATTGAAACTTGATGTTAAAATCTCTAATTGACTCTTTAACTCGTTGCTTAGCTTGTATCAGCCCATAGTATAGTTGTTGTTGATCTAATTGATTACCAAATTGGGCTAAGAAAAAGATTCTTCATGTCATCCCAACTTGTAATACTATTACTTGGTAAGCTCGAATACCAAATCTAAGCCATATCCTTTAGATTTGATACAAACAACCTATAAGCTTGATCTTGATGTTGAATATTTGCATGAGCTAAAACTAACTCAAACATGTGAATATATTCTTAAGCAAAATAAGCTTTTTCAGGAATAAAAGGCTTAGGCAAATATTTGTAAACTACCTTAGGAATATCATTGTAATTCTAAAATCCTAATGGTGTAACTCGTTGCTAAGGAATTGCCATCCTATTCCTTTGGATAATTACAATCTTAGACTTTCTAGATCTTTTCTTACGAATTGATAAACCAGATATAATGGGTGATCTTCTTGATCTTTTAGTTTTCACTCCACTACTTGTTCTCAATTCAAAAACTTTCTTTTGTCCTTCTTCTGATGAAGAATCAGTCTTAGAATCTAGAATATCATTTGAAAATTTGAAACTTTCCAAACTATCAATCTTCTTGGTCATGAACTGAAAATAGTACTTAATTTCTTAAGCCTTTATAGTAAAAAAAATTGTTGATATGCTTATAAGGCTTATGAACCTAGAGGCTGAATTTTCAGCCCTCCTTCTAGCGCCAAAACAATTGTTGGTGACCTTTTCGGATGTGACCGCCAACGAGTGTCCTCGAACATGATTTAGGTGCCTGCTGGTCTTTGGCAACACGAAGGCCCAGATACCTCCAAATAAACTCAGTAGTTAATGTGAGTATGTGTGTGTGCTGTTGCAATGTGCGGTTGTGAAAAATGAAACGATTGTGTTGTGTAAACTATAGATGACTTAACTTAAAGAGATTCAGCGAACCTTGCCAAGCACCGTGAGTTGTTGAGAGTTCCTATTTTGTTCAATTTCCTAGTCTATGCGGTCCTTATAATACCTACTTGTAAAAAATAAAATTTTGCAAAAAAATTTAAGCACAACTAGAAATACAGCAAGATTCGATGAAAATAGACAGAAAAGAAAGCAGATTTGTGTAGACCTGAAATATTTAAACAAGGTAAAATGACACGAGTAAACACTTCATAATAAAGCTATCCCAAATTCAATATCTATGAATTGTTCAAACTTCCAAGGCTCAAATAACTAATTTCTTCAAGACAATCCTACTATGCTACCAAAAATTGCTGCGTAAACTATCATGTACAAGACTCCATTTTGGCTAGATAATAGATGTCAACGATTGCATTCAATAGAACCTTCAAAAGACTTGAAAATTTTTTATTGAAATACCATGGAAATTCACTTTAAAGATAAAAATAAGCTATTCTAGTCCCATCAAAATACCAAATATTTTCTAAACCCTCTTGACTACTGAATTGTTCAAAAGCATGATTACAAGCAGAGGCTCTCTTACGACAATCCCAATAGCAGTTCCTATACATTGCACAATAACAAAATTTACTACTAAAATGCTCTTAAGGCTTTTAAACAAAAGTGCTTCTATGGAAAAATTTTAACAGAAATTTTCTATCGGACAACAAGAACAATAGGAGCAATCTAAAAATCCCAAAATTACTTGCCAAGGATGATACTATCTAAACCACTAGCTAAACAATTTAAACAAAATAAAAAATAAAAAACATAATTCACAGAACTATGACAAAGAGGCTGAAATATTTCCTTTAGCAATCCATGTTACAAGCAATCTTCTTTACAAATGCTCTTCCCAAGACCCAATGTGTGTCTTCAAGTGAGAGCCCAAGTGCTAGCTAGTAGCCTTTGCTAAAGTGTAATGTATCAAGTGCCTTCCTCCAAAAGTCCTCCTTTTTCTCCTTACCTCTAAAGCCTTTTTATAAGATTCATAAGGTAGTTACATTCCAAAATATCCTAGCTAACTTTTCTCCCAAGTAGGGAGGTTACAACTTACCCATTTAGTTAGGAGGAAGTTATGTAGTTAAGAAGTTAGGAAGTTATACATAAAGTTAGGAGGAATTTATGCTAATATTAATATTTGTAAATATTATAAATTTTATATAATATTATAAATATTTTATGTAATGTAACATTACAAATATTACAAATATTTTAACATTAATATTGCAAATATTTTATGAGTAGTAACTTATATATAATAATGTTGGAAGAATAATGTTTTAAGACTTGGAATAATTAAATTAAATTAAAGGTAAGTCTTCAGCCCGTCACTTGGAATAATTAAATTATTGGTAAGTTTCGGCAATGGATTAAACTACAACTGTAATATCAGGTAAAATATCTGTTGCTCTGCGGATTCGGTTATACACCTACCTTAGCATGCCTTCGTGTCTTTGCTGCCGCGTTCTGTGGATCGATATGCAATATTAAATGCTTTGGCATCGGACATGGCTACTGTTTCAGATTACAGGTTCCAGGGGTGAATGACATTTGTGATTACCATTTTTCACCACCTAAAATTTTGAAATCAGTTCCCGGTTATGATGTTGTTTCTGTTTTCAATCTTGTTGCAGAAATTACCCTGTTTCTGTATTCTCAAAGGGTGCACGACCATGAAATTTTCCGAATTGTTTAAAAATAGTGCTGAGGCGGGTAGGGTTTGGTGGTAGAACAACGATGCTACCAACGTGGACTACCATGTAGAACAAGAGCTCGCTTTTTCTGCGGCAGTGCTAGAGAAGAGGGTGATTTGAACATGAAGAACAAAACACGATTTTGTCTCTATGTGTGGGCGAGGGTTTCATTTTTTTTCTTTGTTGCTGCATCCATGACGAAGGGGTTTTGTCCTTCAGGGATTTGGCTGTGCCCATGGCGATGGCGATTGTGTTTTTTTCTTTTTTTCTTGGTGCCCTTCTGTGCCGTGATAAGCACCACATGGTTGGCGGTTCTACACTTCTACTGCTCTAGTTAAAATGTGATTTGATGAAAGAATAGACATTTTTCTAGACTTTTTTTCTGTCAATTGCAGCAGGAGACACTTGGGCTGTGTTTCAATGTTTATTGTGGAATTTGTAACCACAGAAAATGAAGGCGAAACAAAATAATACGTAGTCTGCAACTTCATCCAAGGGCCATTAAATATGGGAGTTAAATCGAAAATAGGAGAAAAATTAATCACAGAAAATGACCATGAATTCATCGATCTATTCTCCATCCTCTGTTCTCCATCTTCAAAGCCACTTTTTGTGGGGCACAATTTTAGCCACAACAATTTCATTCATTTTTTCTTCCAACGCATAAAGTGGCTGGAATTGCTCTTTACCATAAAAACATCATTCAAATCTTACAATGGTGACTTTCATAAGGTTGATTTTAATTTCTTATTGATGTATCCATGAACGGGGTCGGCTCTTTTTAATCAATAAATCTTTTCAATTCTCTTTTCAATCTTCCCATCACACAGGAGCATGATAAATTTTCCTTTCCTTGGTATCATCATTTGAAAGTGGAAACACTATATCTTCACTCAACAAATTTCCACATGAAACCTCTGGTATTAAAATATCAATAGGACACAACCATCATATATATATTTTTTATTTGAATATCTTCTATATCTTTTTCATATTTTATCACCTTTGTTATTCCATGAAATGGCTAAATGTGCCAACATTATCCTACAATTTTATATGGATTTATAGTATGGGTGCCAAGCCTTAGTGCAAAAAGTTGTTTAGTTATTGAAAATGTGCAAAAAAATGTTTCTCTTAGATGAATTGAAGGTGAAGGTACACACACTTTATCATATGTTTCTTTTGGAATGTGATTCACTCCCATTAGAAACTAAAGCTCTTTCTTAATTCATTAACCTTATTTACAATCTACTAGAAACTAAGCAAACCAAAATTTTCAAAGTAGTTCTTCAAGATACAAAAGAACAAGTATGGTATTTTCAAGAAATAAAATGAATAAAAGGATGGAATCTCCTATTGGAAGGAGTACAACATAATCTTAAACACATATGTAAGTTAGTTAAATAGTAAGCATGATGAGGACCTAGCTTTACCAACCTAAAATTGAAGAAACAACTCTTTGTTCTTGCTAGAAAATGAAAGAGAAATATAAAATGCTAGAAGAAAATTCTAAGGATGGACATGTGCTCAAGATCAAATACAACACACACATACAACAAATGGTTATAAAGCCTTACCACAATGGATACTGAAATGGAGCTGAACATCACTCTCTCTTCGCTTCTCCCTTAATCTCTCTTGGATCTTTCTCTTCTCTTCACAAGATCTCTCCCTCTTGTCAAAATGAATGTTTGATAGGTCTATTTATGCTTTTTCCCTATTGCCTCACCCTACCTTGACATTCATAGTTGAAATTTTGAGTCTTTTGTAATTCATACAATAATGTCCCATGGTTG
>MNCI01031578.1:12696-47882 GCA_015680685.1 Gnetum montanum
ATAAGAAGTTTCCATGTGGAGCAGTATGCCCAAAGAGCATCATTCAATTTAGTGCTCTAGTCTTGCCTAAACTTGCTAATGGTTCTTGTCAATATCTTTGTAATCTCCATGTTGGTGTCTTCTACTTGACCATTCGCTTGGGGGTGGTATGGTGTAGTCAATTTATGCTCAACCCCTAAGTGTTGCATTAATTTTCGAAAAGTTGCACCTGTGAAGTGTGTACCATTGTCTAAAATAAGTACATGCGGCACACCAAACCTATTTATGATTTGTTGTTGAACAAATTGTGCAACTATAGATGATGTACAATCTTTAACAGTAGCTGCTTTAGCCCATTTTGTTAGGTAATCCATGGCAACAATAATATAAGCTTTTCTATTGGACATTGGTGTAATTGACCCCATAAAATCAATGCTCTAAATGTCGAAGGGTTCTAATGGTTGAATCCATTGTTCTAAGGGTTCTAATAGTTGAATCCATTCTAGTAGTCATTCCCCCATCACATTGATAGCACTCATAAGATTGGATGAAATGATGGGCATCCTGAAATAATGTAGGCCAATAATATCCTACAAGTAGGATCTTGATGTTCATTTATCTCCTAGCGTAATGATGCCCACAAGGACCCTCATAAAAGTCTTGGAGAACACGAAGTTAATCTATATCGGGAACACACCATCGAACCAAGCCATTGGGACACACTTTGTAAAGTTGCCCATTGATTTCCATAAAGTAGTTGGCTTGGTGAAGAAACTGTTGTTTCTTCTTAAAGTTTAACTCTTGTGGTATTTGTTGGGTGAGGAGATAGGTAAGAATGCTACTATACTAGTTTGTCTCTATGGGTGATTGATTATTCACTACACCAGCAAAGAGGAATTCATCAAGGAAATGATCATAAATTGGATACTCATCCTCTTTGTTGTCCCATCGCAACTGAGATAAATGATTAGCAACTACATTCAAGGTGCCCTTATGATCGATCATCGTTAAATTGAACTCTTGTAAGATTACAAGCCATCATATGATACGAGGGCTTACCATTGGCTTATTCATGAGGAACCGAATTGCACTATGATCTGTATGTATATATACTTTATATCTCAATACATAGTGTCTAAAATTTTCTAGTGCAAACACGACAACCATTAATTTTTTCTTTGTGGTAGTGTAGTTAAGTTATGCACTAGTAATACTTCTACTTGCACAGTGGATGTAATAAGGACACTTCTGGTCATCTAATATGTAAGTATGACTCCTAAAGCATAGTTGGATGCGTCAGTCGTGATATGGAATGGTTTGGACCAGTCAGGAGCTTGTAGAATGGGTGTTTCTACTAGCTTCTATTTCAGAGTTTGGAAAGCTAATTCTCATTCCCTGGTCCACTCGAAAGGTACATCCTTTTTCATTAATTCCACCAATTGTTTGGCAACCTTTGAAAAGTTCTCAATAAATATCCTATAGTAGCCAATATGTCCAAGGAATGATCAAATATCTTTGATAGTTTTCGGTTGATGGGTAATTCCTTAGATAATTTTGATTTTCTCAGGGTCTACCTCTATCCATGTGTGAGATTTTGTGTCCTAGTACTACACCTTCTTGGACTATCAAATGGCTTTTCTACCAGTTGAGCCTCAAATTGGTTTCTACACATCTTTTTAACACTTTCTTCAATTAGTCCAAGGCTTGATCAAAGTTTGCTCCATAAGTGGAGAATTTGTCCATAAAGACCTCCACGCCATTCCCAATCTACTGTTGGAATATGCTTAAAACTAGTCATTGAAATGTTGCAGGGGCATTGNTTAGTAGCCTGAAATCTATGCACACCCTCCATTTGCCTCCCTTTTTAGGCACAATAACTAAGGGGCTAACCCATTCGCTATCAACAATGGGGTATATGAACCTAGCCTTGAGAAGCTGTTCGATTTCTTCCTTAACTACTTGCTTCAACTTAGGGTTCAATCACCTCTACAATTGTCTTCGAGGCTTCATGGAGAGGTTAGTGTAAATTCTATGTTTTCATATCTTAGGATCTATTCCAATTAATTTAGGATATGACCAAGCAAAGGCTTCCAACCATTTATTTATTACCTTCAACAGTTCTTCTTTCTATTGAGGAGTAAGCTTAACATTGATAATTACCAGTTTTCCATTTTTAAGGAATGTGTATTCCATACTGGTGGGTAATGGTTTCAACTCGAGGAACTCCTGCTTAAATTTCTCAAGGATTTCCAACTTCTCCCAATTGATATTTTCAATGTTAAGACTTGGAAGTTGGCGGTGGACTTGCTCTAATGCATCTATGCTATCGATGTAAGCATAAGTTAAACCCTTAGTTGGTTCCATGCATATGAGTGAACTATTTTCTTGATCAACTATCAGCCATTGGATGTCTTCCTATTATGTGGCTACTGCATACAGGCATCTTTATATGTTAATCACTTATGCATACTAATTGCGTGTAGGTAATGCTAAAATTTGCACAAACCATGACCTTTGCACGCAATTACACCCTGTGTCACTGTATGCGATGCATGAAAATTTCTTCTTCTCGATCTTTCCAAATGTATTTTCCTTTGATATTTCTAGGGAAAGATTGCAAATTCCTAGGCATGCATTGATGGTGCTTAGCCATGCTCTTCCCATTATGATTGGGAAGTCCCCCTTACCGTTGTTTACCTGAATCACTAGGAAGTCCATTGGGTATGACCACCCACAAATAGTGGTAACAATGTCTTCCACTAGTCCCAATGGGACAGTGATGGATTGGTTGGCCAACTCTAGATGGACGTTGCTTTTTTTCAATGGAGGCAGGTTCCAAGCCTTGTACATTTCTTGAGAAATCAAGTTAACACCGAAACCTAAATCCAAAAGAGCCTTGCACAGTACATTTCCAGTGATTTGTAAGTATATCAGAGGACTCCCAAGATCAGAGAATTTCCTGGGAAGGTGGCCATCTTTGATCCAATCGGTGATGGCATGTGTTAGCATGATTGTATGTGTTGAGTGCAGTGATTTGGTTAAAGAAGGCTCTGAAGTTTTGATTGATACTGAGGTGTTTAAGGAATTAGTTACTTGTGATTGTAAGGACTTGGTTGGTTTGTTGGTTCTAAAGAAAGGTCTTTTCTTCATGTGGTTGTTGGAACCAACAGTAGGTTCAGAGTTAATAGCCCTTGTGGCATTACGTTGCTGCAAATGGGTAGGGATTTCACCTTGCATAGCTGGAGCAGGTGGTAGTGAAGCTATTGGTGAAAGAGATGCGACCGAATGAGAAGGATGATATTCTTGCAGAATATCACCCCTAGAAGAGGGAGTCCCATAATACTCACGGGCTTGGTAGTGAGGTTGAGGAGTGATGTGACCAATAGAGTTAAATGGGAAGATTGGCTACTGCACGTAATATCCATATGGGTTAGGTTGCCGGTAAGGATACTGTTGCCTTGGTGGTGGCATTCCCCATGATTGTGGGTGCTGCCACTATTGATATTGCTGAATCAGTTGTGGTAGAGTTCCACTTGGATAATACATTAAGAGTTGCTGGAATTACCTTAGGTTACCTTGAGGATAAGGTAACCTTCAGGGTGTTTGCCTTTTGTTTAATCATGGGTTAAGTGCATACACCACAAACTCTTGCAAATGTGAGATTACAAGGCAACATCCCTTAGGATGGTCATATTAACATGTTTCACATCCACTATCATTGTTTGTTTTTGAATCCACAACCTCTTCAATGATGGTAACTTTACCCTTACCCTTGCTACGTGCATGTTCAACTTCTCTCTTTTTTCTTTTTTTGCAATCACTACCTTGCTCTCTAGACTCCTCTACTATTTTAAGAATAGTTTGAAATCTATTATCCAAGAAATCCCACACTTGGTCTACCTTTGCTGAAACTTTTGATGTCATCTTTTGGATAGGCAAAGTTTTCCTATTCACCATCTGTTCAAGTGGTGACTCTTCTTCATCCTCACAAAATCTTACTCCCCTCTTCCAAAGGGAAGGATCTCGATTATAGTCTTCCACACTTTCTCTCTTCCATAGCTCACCTTCTTCCTTAGCAACTTGCTTCAATAGTCTTTGAATTTGATGGGACCTAAGCTCGAATAGTCTTCCTTGGGCATAAGTCCCAAGGGTTCTTCTCATTTCATGCCTAAGCCCATCCACGAGATGGCACAGTTGATCCCTTTGCGAATAACCATGGCTAGGACAATGATGTAATAGTGCATAGTATCGGCCCATGACAGCATCCAAGGGTTCATGTCCTCCTTATTTCCAGCCTTGGAATTTCTTTCGCAAGTTAGACACTCGAGAGTACGTTTGGTACTTGTCATTAAATAGTTCTAACATAGTACTCCACCTACGAATGGATTCTAGTTCTAAAGACCAGTACCAACTTTTCGATTCTTTAACTAGTGTCCATGGAAACAACTTGAGTTTTTGCCATTCGTTCTCTATATTTTGTAAGGCACACGCATCATGGAATTCTTGTAAGTAATTTTGAGGATCAGCGTTGTATCCTCCTTCAAATCATGGGATATTGTTCATATCTAATCTCTTGATCCTACTATCTTTTTGGTGCCTTGTTGGAATTCTAACAGCCTCAATTATGTCCAACATCCTTCGAGTAACGAGTAGGGGTTCATTGTGATCGTCTCATCCATGGCATCTATGATGCTTATGTTGTTCCCTACTCTCCCTTCTTCTATGTCATGACTCTCTAGAGTGCCCTTGTCCCCTTTCTTGGCTGTTTCATCTATGACTTCCACTTTGCCTATCTTTATCCCCATGGTCTTTTTCCTTATGACTACATCCAGATATTGAAGGAGAGGGTGAAGGAGATGATGAAGGTGAAGAAGAAGGAGAACCATCACCATGATGGTGTCTGCTACCTTCTCTTCTACAGTCTTGGCCCCGATCACGATTACGATCAAAATGTCAATCGTTTACCATGAGTTCGTGTTCCTTTTTCAGATCCTTTGTACCCATGGGTATCAAAACCTGGGTTATGAATAGTGGAATGAAGATCTTAATACATAACCCCTTGGCCAAAGTCAAGGGAAGGAACATCGTTATGTGGATGACTACCTAAGGTAGGTTCACCACCCTCATTTTTTCTTAAGACATATGGGGCATCCTGGGACCACTTACCCTTCAAAGACTTATGATGTCTCTCCTATTGCAAGTCCCTTTGATGTTGTGCCTTTGTGGGATGGTATTCTCTCGAGTCATGGTCTTGCACAATGTATTCTGCGTGTAAGTGCGGCATGCCAGTTCATGCGAGAGCACGAAGAAGCATGCTCGGGACCGACCGATTAGGAGGTAACACTATGTTACCTTCTAAGTCTCGCCAACGCAGTTGTTTGTCTTAATGGAGAATAAAGGTGAAGTCTGGTATATACTCATCAAGATGAATATATGCCACTCAAACTTATTAAGGGACTGGCGGATCAACGTCATGTGTATTACGCTGCAGATTGTTTCCTATTTTAGACCTAGCCGATGAGGTGCTTTCGTACAAAGAAGGAGACATACTTGTCTATTCAATGTGTAATGTATTCTTGTTTATTATTTTCTGAACCAATCCTACGAGTTCGTTCCAATGATGTGAATGATTTCCTATGCTCTAGTTAGCGCACAAACAACTAAGTCCCCGGCAACAGCGCTAATGATGAGCGACAAGGTACCCCTACGCTCAACCATACGAATACAAGCGTTTCACTCATGATTCGGTCAAATTCCAAGGACTAAGTGCATATGCACCCTTATGGAACAAGGGTGAGTTGGTTGATCGTTGTCTTCCTAAGCTTACCTGTATGTCATGATTGTATGGTTAAGTAAGCTTGAGGCATATGATTTTTATAGCTTTTATGTTTTTATGTCCTACATAGTAGGTAAGGAGAGAGGTAACTAAGTGACTAATTTAACTTAACTACTCACTAACTACGTTCTAACTAATCCTAACACTAGCATCTATTCCCACTTGTCGTACACATCCTGAACTAGTGCAACACTATTGGTATTACCAAACACTAATTGTTACTGGGTTACCAAGCATTACACTCATACTCAAAGTGGTCGTGCTTGTGTAATTTAATGATTTGCTTAATTGATCAAAATGAATTTTTGTGCTAATAACAGAAATGTAAAGTGCATAAAATAAAATAAATGCATAAGAAAATAAAATTAAAAATGCATAAGAAAAAAAATCTCAAGTGTTGCAAGGATGAATCAAAGAGCTCGTCTTTATTGCCGTACACACGATGTGCTCAGGTATACAATGCTCAAATAAAGATCCATCCACACTTAGACCTCCTGCTACGGGCACTCAGAAAATACTCTAACTTTCAAACAAACTACAAGAGCTTTGCTACTTGACTGCTCAAAGATTTCTTTCCAATTGTGTGCCTGGGCACTATATTTATAGGCTTGGGAGCAACTACTCTAATAATTAGAGTAACCACTCTAATAATTAGAATAACTACTAAAGTAACCGCTAGAGTAACCACTCTAATAATTAGAATAACTACTAGAGTCACCGCTCTAATAATTAGAGTAACCGCTCTCATCAACACATTAGAGAAAAAACACTTTTATTTACATTTTGTTAGAGGATGTTTGTTATCTAGTACTCAAAAGTATATATTTCCTACTATTCATATATATTTAAAGAATCAAATTCTATAGTAAGAATGAGCTCTCATCAACTCTTTATTAAGAAAGGTCATTGGATCTATTACTGAGAGGAGTGAATTTGTAGATTGTGCAAAAAAAAACATAGAAATTGAAGAGTATATCTTTTTATTTTGCCCAACTTTGACTCACATTCAAATGAATTATAATATTAATTGTCATTTTTTTATTACTTTCATTCAAATTGACCTTATTTGCTTAGGGCATTACATCAATGATGTTTTCAACTTTCTTCACAAATGTGTTGAGGCTTTGTAACCATCCAACAAATCTTTTGTGCAAGAGGATGGGGTGGTTGTTATTGTAGACTATCAAAAATCAAAAATCTTATTAATAAACAGCAACAGTACATCCAAACCATCCTAGATGTAATAAAAATTTTCAATTTTCATAATTTTATTTACTAATTATTAATATTTTTTGGGATCTAAAACCTCCCCATTTAGTTTTGGTTTTGACAATCTTGCTTTAAATGTGAGTTAGCACATGTTCCATGTTAATTTTGGAAGAGAGAACCATTGATGAGACATGATTTGCATGAGCCGTGATATCGTATCCCATGCGATATCGTGTCGTCCCCTACGATATCGCATACGCGATATCGCAGTCCGCCGCCATATCTATAAATAAGAGGCGACTCTCCCTTGTTTCCCCCTCCTGAGTTAGAAGTAGGGAAACTCTGGCAATTTGATCACTCCAGAGATAGAATATTTTCCATGTGCCCGCAGTAAGAGTCCTAAAGTGAACGGATCTTTATTCGAGCAACATTGTACCTAAACACAAGTTGTGTACGACAATAAAGATGAACTTCCTGGATAAACCTTGTAGTGCATGGAATAGGTTTTTATTTATTGCTTTCTCTCTCACCTTTAAACTCCTAGAATGCGAAATGAGTACAACTTGATTACGAGCATCTAGTGTGACTACTTAGTAACCTAGTGGCGTATTCAGGATCTGCGCTTGGTAATCCCAGTGGTATTCATGCACTAAGATGTGTACAGTTAGTTAAGGAATTGGCTTCTCATCGCACTTAGGCTAGATTAGCTTTCTCAACCCTTTCCTCCTAGTTAACTGCCTCAGTAAAACCACTTCGAGCACGTGCATTACACGCGGTGATACCAGCAATGATTAGCATTTGGTAGCCACGGTTGCATCGGTTCAGGGTGTGTACGGTAAGTGGAAATGGATGCTAACACTAGGTTAATTTAGACTTAGTCATTAGTTAGAGTTAGTTCGTTTCTCAACCCTTCACCTCGATAGCAAAGGAGAAAAACATAAAAAGATATAAAAATCATATACCTCGGACTTGCTCAACCATACATCGTGACAACTACAAATAAGTCTGGGAAGACAACGAATGATTAACCCCAAGTGTTCCATGGGGCATGTAGGCACTTAGTCTGCGGAGTTCGACCGGATCGCGCGTGATACACTCGTTTCGTATGGTTGAGTGTAGGGGTACCTTGCCACTCATCATTGGCACCGTTGCTGGGGACTAAGTGTTTGTGCGCTGAATAGAACATAAAGGATATCACTAACATCGTTGGGAGCCTAAAAGAACCTTCGAGTTAATTAAAGAAAAATTTATATAACTGTAAAATTAGCACACCAATAACAACGTCTTCTTCTCATAAGAGCAACTCACCACCTAAGGAGCATACACGAGACAGTCGGTAGCATAAAACACATAGCCGAAATCAGCCAAGTCCTAAATAGTATAAAATAGTCTATACTCATCCCGATGAGTATATTCTAGAATTCACTTTTATCCTCCATCAAGATGAACAACTGCGATGGAAAGATCTGCAAGGTAACATCGTGTTACCCCCAGATCGATCAGTCTCTAACATGCTCTTCCGTGCTTTGGCACAGATCGGCATGATTGAATTATATGCTGAATATGTTATGGAAGACTTTGATATGAGGGATTATCATCCCACAGAAGCACAACGTATGAGGGACTTAAGGTAGGAGAGTCAACATACACTTCTGAAGGGCAAAGGTCCACACGTCCTTAGCGAAATAGAAGATGAGGAACCCCTTATAACAAGTTCTCTAGTAAATGATGTTCCCCCTCCTAATGATGGTGAGGAGGTTGGGTATCAGAACCTACGATCAACGATACATAACACTAGTTCTGATCCCCATGAACGCCAACTGTTCACATAGGGAACAACAACTCATGATAAGGATGAGCACTTAGATCGTTATAACGATCGAGGCCGAAGCAACCGAAGAGAAGGTAAGAAACATCGTCATGGCGATGGTTCCCCTTCCTCTTCCCCTTCATCTCATCACTCACCCTCTCCTTCCACATCTGGGCGTAGCCACCATGAACATAAAGGTGAGGATAAAGGTAAGAAGGACGAAAGACCTCAACGAGAAATTCAAGAGAGAGGACAAGGGCAAGGATGTAGGGAGAGTAGGGAACCACGAAGACATCATAGGCATCATGAAAGAGATGATAATGATGAGCCCCTACTCGCAACCCGAAGTATGCTTGACATAACGGAGGCATTTAGGATTCCCACAAGGCATTTAAAAGATAGTCGGATCAAGCGTTTAGACATGAACAACATCCCACGATTTGAAGGAGGATACAACACTGATCCGCAACATCATTTATAGGCATTCCACGATGCCTATGCCTTGCAAAATATAGAAAATGAATGGCAAAAACTTAAGTTGTTTCCCAGGAAACTCACCAAGGAAGCAGAGAGTTGGTACCGGTCCTTAGAACCGGAAACCATCAGGAGGTGGAGTATGATGCTAGAACTCTTCAACGATAAGTATCAAACATACTCTAGAGTGTCCAATTTGTGTAAGCAGATCCAAGGCTGGAAGCAAGGTACTCATGAACCCTTGGAAGCTTCCATGGCCTGCTACTACACATTGTTACATCATTGCCCGGGCCATGGATACGCACAGCGGGATCAACTTCACCACATCATGGATGGGCTAAGGCATGAGACTAGAAGAACCCTTGGGACTTATGCCTAAGGGAGACTCTCACAACTTAGAGCCCATGAAGTACATCACTTTTTGGAGTAAGTAGCAAAAGAAGAAGGTGAGCTACGAAAAAGGGAAAGTGCGGAAGAACACAACCGTGATCCCTCTCTTCGAAAGAAGGGAGTGAAATTTTGCGATGAGGAGGATGATTCATCAATCGAAGAGTTGGTAAATAAGAAAACCTTGCCGATTCAAAAGTTAACAACAGAAATAGCAGCTAAGGTAGATGACGTATGGAGTTAATTAGACTCTAAAATTGAAACTATCTTAAAAATTGTAGAAGAGTCTAAGGTAGAACAAAGTAGTGACAAAGGTAAGACAAAGTGGAGAGATTTAGGCCCTACACATAACAAGGGTAAGGGGAAAATCACTAACTCCGATGGGGTTGTGGAATCAGACACAGATGATGACAGTGGATGTAAGATCTACCACTATGACCATCCTAAGGGATGTTGCCCCATCATCTTACATCTACAGGAGTCTAGGGTGTATGCAGTTAATCCAAGACTTAATCAATGGCAAACACCTCGTAGGTTACCTTATCCCCAAGGTAACCCAAGGTAGTTCCACCAACCATTAACGTATTATCCAAGTGGAACTCCCCCACAACCCATCGAACAGCATTAGCAATGGCAATACCCACAGTCATGGGGGATGCCATCGCCGAAACATCAGTACCCTTACTGGTAGCCTAACCCTTATGGATATTATGTGTAGTAGCCATTTTCTCCAAGTGACTCTATGAGTCACACAACTCCCCACCGTCACTACCAAGTTCGGGAGTACTTCAAAAGGACTCCTTCTCCTTCGAGAGATACTCCATACCCACACCATCCTCCAAATCCATCCGCACCTCTTCGATAAGTAGTTCCCATAACACCTCCTCCTCCAACAATGCAAGGGAAACTTCCTCCTCAATTGCAACAACATCATGCTGTGAGAGCTGTAAATATTCAACCTGCTGCTAGTTCTTACAACTGTAAAAAGAGAAGACCCTTCTTCAGAACCAAAAGCCTAGACAAACTCTCGCAACAACAAGCGGTTGAGCCCATGTACACTCCTCCACCATCTAACCCTTCAGAGCACCCTTCAGTCCAACAGAGCTTAATGCATACGGTTATAACTGACTGGATCAAGGTAGGCCACCTTCCCAGAAAACTAACTGACCCTGAGAGTCCCTTAATCTATCTACAAATTGCTAGGAATGCACCACATAGGGCTCTTCTTGACTCAGGTTTCGAAGTCAATTTAATATCATGAGAAATGTATCAAGCTTGGAACCTGCCCCAACTTAAGAAGAGTAACATTCAACTAGAGCTGGCGGACCAGTACATCACCATTCCCTTGGGATTGGTGGAGGACATCATTACCACTGTGTGTAGTTGGTCTTACCCAGCTGATTTCCTGGTAATTGAGGTCAACAACAATGAAGGGGACTTCCCAATTATAATGGGAAGGGCATGGCTAAGTACAATAGACGCATGCCTTAGGATCCGTGATCTTTCCTTGAAAATATCTAAGATAAATATTTATGGAAAGATCGAGAAGAGGAAAGTTCCATGCATCACATACAGTGATTCATCGGGTGATGACATAGAGGAAATGCCTCATGTAACAGGTGTGCTCTTGAAACTTTGAAACAAAGATGCTTGTATGTAGCAACCACACAACAAGTAGTAGATACCCCGTGGTTGACAACTACTCGAAAGAGCAAACAAATATGTATAGAACGAACTAAGGAGACAAACCATGCCAATAATGAAGGCATAGACACGTTGGAATATGAGCGTTGCCAACTCCCACCCCTCAACCTAAGATCATCAATTGGGAGGAGTTGGGCACTTCTACGAAATCCAAATAGATGTTCATTGTTTCGGATCTCTCCCTTGCAATTCAGTCATGGGGGAGATGACCACCTATGCTAATCATATGGGGCCCTCAGTTCTTTTTAAGTTTTTGTTTTACACATTTTTGTTTTACAACGTTTTTGTTTTACAACTTTTTTTTAACTCTTCTTGTTTTTGTTTTACAACATCGTTATACTTTTCCATTCTTTTGTGTGTGTGTGTGTGTGTGTGTGATCCATCCTGTAATTTTTTCACCCAATAAGTGTTCTGCACGATGGTATGAACTATTTTTCATTGATTACTAATGTTTGGTTTCTACCTTTAAGTTGCGATGTTGACACTAAGGTATGTTTCTCTTGATATGTCGGGTAATGAGTTCACTTCATCCATCCATCCACCAGTTTCTATGGGCTCTCTCGGCTTGGAAATGTACAGTCCCTTTCATAATAAGAACTTTAACAAATCAGTGATTGGGCATTTCTCAAACTAAGGAAGGACTCAAGGTTTGAAAAGGGTGTGACTTCAAGGGAACTTGATGCTTTTGTGTTGGCCATTCTCTTGGGTGCTTGGATGTTTTTCTTTTGAGTTTTCTCACTGTTCTGATGTTACCCCAATTAGCGGCAGCTGAGACAATAAAAATAAAAAGTCTTTGCATGGTGTGGTTCTCACACATAAAAATACAAAACATAAAAAGAATAAAAAACTAAGTGAGAATTCAAAGCACACCCCTTAGATGAAATAAACTTGGGCTACAAGCACTGGTTATGGAACCAAAAGTGTTCCCTCTAACTAAGGCCCTTCTCGCTTCCCATTATCTCCTTTGTTTCTTCGGAATGGTGGTGACTCTTGGGGAAGGCATCCTTGTTATCCAAGTGGATGGTTTAGCCGAATACATTGATGCGAAGTCACTAGATGTGGTTGGTTTGAGGATGGCCTTGGAATGGAATTTGCTAAGTCACATTAATCATGAAACACACAAGGGGTTGTACACCACCTTGTTCTTGGGATTCCATTCCATCCTCTTCTCTCCACCCTTCTCTCCATTGATCACCTCATTGCCGGTTGTATCATTAGTGTATATTTTGGTATATACATTGTTTTCTTTTTGGTAAATTCTTGCGGTTAAGACTTTAACTCTTGTTCCAATTGACTTGAATGTGGGTTTTTCAGGGCATTAAGGGCATGAGCCTGCTTTGGGGAGGACCCACTGACATTCCTATTTGGGGCATTAGTTAAGTTCTTTCCCTTAACATTTTGCAATTAATTTTATTTTGTTCATTTCCATCTTGACATCCATTCCCTCGATGCTATAGTTGTCCCTTTTTATCTATCTTTCTTACTCCTTTCCTTTTTCCATTCTAACACTACCGGAGGTTCGCGATTAGTCATGGGGGTACGGGGCCTGATTTTTTCGATTTTCTCTTAGCCCCGAATTTTTTTAATTCTTTCCTAACCCCTACACCTTCGATAGTCATCATTAATACATCTCTAAATCCGCAATTAGCCATACCACAACCTAGCTAATGGACCTACACCAAAGCAAGGTATCAATTACATGATGATTCATTTACCCTTGCTAATATAAGATTGTGTTGTGTGTGCAGATGGCGATCATGCAATAATGAACCGAATCTGGAGGGAACACATGGAATGGAGCAGCGCTACAGCAGCTATGCAAGGAGCAAGATCGATGACGTGCTTATGAATGGACAACGAAAGGCGCAATCTTGGCGTTGGCAGTAGTAACACTTCTTTTTCTCTCTCTTTCTCAGCTACCAACTAAGGCTTGATGTTAATGTAATAAGGTGTTCACCCTTGTTTTCATGAGCACCAGTTTTGTCAAGTCTTGTAATGATAATCCGTTCACATGTCATCCCATTAGTTCCATTCCCCTCAATAATCTCATACCTTCCCAATATTTTGTAAGTAACTCGAGGACGAGTTTTCATTCAGTCATGGGGGTATGATGAGACGCGATTCACATGAGCTGTAATATCGTGTACACGATATCGCGACCGTTGCGATATTGCATCCCATGCGATATCATGTACACGATATCGCAGTCCGCCACCATATCTATAAATAAGAGGCAACTCTCTCTTGTTTCCCCATCCTAAGTTAGAAGTAGGGAAACTCTGGCAGTTTGATCACTCCAGAGATAGAATATTTTCCATGTGCCCGCAGTAGGA
The DNA here is from genome assembly GCA_015680685.1 of Gnetum montanum. Lineage (NCBI taxonomy): Eukaryota > Viridiplantae > Streptophyta > Gnetopsida > Gnetales > Gnetaceae > Gnetum > Gnetum montanum. Next base: position 26,429 of record MNCI01031578.1, read on the forward strand.
GTCCTAAAGTGAATGGATCTTTATTCGAGCAACATTGTACCTGAACACAAGTTGTGTACGGTAATAAAGATGAACTTCCTGGATAAACCTTGCAGTGCATGGAATAGGATTTTATTTATTGCTTTCTCTCTCACCCTTAAACTCCTAGAATGCGGAATGAGTACGACTTGATTACGAGCATCTAAGGATGTGTATGGACAGTCAAGGAATCGGCTGCTTATCACATGCGGTATGAGTACGACTTAATTACGAGCATCTAGTGTGACTACTTGGTAACCCCGTGGCGTATTCAGGATCTGCGCTTGGTAATCCCAGTGGTATTCGTGCACCAAGATGTGTACGGTTAGTCAAGGAATCGGCTGCTCATCGCACTTAGGCTAGATTAGCTTTCTCAACCCTTTCCTCCTAGTTAAGTGCCTCAGTACGACCACTTCAAGCACGTGCGTTACGTGCGGTGATCCCAGCAACGATTAGCATTTGGTAGCTGCAGTTGCATCGGTTCAGGGTGTCTACAGTAAGTGGGAACGGATGCTAACACTAGGTTAATTTAGACTTAGTCATTAGTTAAAGTTAGTTAGTTTCTCAACCCTTCACCTCGATAGCATAAGAGAAAAACATAAAAAGAAATAAAAATCATATACCTCGGACTTGCTTAACCATACACCATGACAACTACAAGTAAGTCTGGGAAGACAACGAATGATTAACCCCAAGTGTTCCATGGGGCGTGTAGGCACTTAGTCTGCGGAGTTCGACCGAATCGCGCGTGCTATGCTCGTTTCGTATGGTTGAGTGTAGGGGTACCTTGCCACTCATCAACCATGTAAAATATTGAGGTAAATAAGCATTCATTATTTTTATTTCACTATTCTAGATTTTTGAAAAGAAATGAAATTTTAAAAGGGAGGAAACCACACCCAATGGTATAGTGTAGTGGTTAAGAAACTCAACTTTGGGATGGAAGGTTATGGGTCTAATTCCTACCTCACTTGTAGGTGTGGTAGTAGTAAAGTAGCCTTGTGATGAGACACACTTGTTTAATAAGTCACATCTATCATATTGTGGTGAGGGGGTTGTGCTACCTACCCTAATGTTCCTTTGCTAATTTACAAGAAAAGAAGGAAACCTTTAAAGGAAGAAGCCTATTAGAAGTAAGCGAAGAAAACATTATGGTGTTTTGTGAGATGAAAACTTCGACAGTAATGAGCAACACCTCATCAAAGCTATAAAAATAAAAAAATGTGTAAGTAAAGATTGAACTCCACCAATGTTGGTCCCAAGCCTAAATATGAAAGGAGGAGGGTTATCATCAGGTTGGCAATTGACTGTAAAACCTTGTCAAATCTCATGGATGAGTTTCTTTTTCAAATTTTGCAAATGCTCAAGTATTTCCCATATGAAGTTGATTTGAAGAAACTACAAATAAACAAAGATCTAGCTCTTCATAGAGGTGAAGGACAAAAAAGAACTCATGTAGCTAACCCCATTTTGTTTGGACAAGGTTAGGATTATGATGATAAGTAAAGATCATAATAAATGCATCATGGATATAGAAGGGAAGTGTAAACTAAGTAATCTTGGCCACCCTTCTGTAACAAATATAAAAGCCATGAATTAAGGTCTTGTTGAGGCCAACCTCACCCATGCTAAGCATAGGGCCTTGTTTGAACCAATTCAATTTATAACAATAAAATATAAAATTTTAAAATTAAAAAATAGAACACCATGAGGTTGCACATGGCCATTACCCACGCGTTGGTGGGCTTCATTGGCCTGTTAAAAAAATAATATATATATTTTAAAAGAAAATAAATTAAAATAAATTAATCATGAGCAACAGGACATCACCCACCCCTAAAAATTTAAAAATAAAAATAAAAGGAACGAGGATGACCAATGTGCCTATTAAAAGGAAAAATAAACTATAAACTTATGGTTGTTTTCCTTGTGGTTTTATTTTTAGGTGGCTCGCGGTTGACGTGGTAAAGGTGGCAAAAATTAGGGTTAGGTTTCTTCTTCCTCCTATAGGGTCGTCGCTATAAATAAGGAGGAAGAGGCAGATTTTCGGAGGAGGCTTCTTGGGCAGGCAAATCCGACCCTGCTGACACCAGTTTCAGCCTGCGGGGTAGATCTGGCCTTGCCGATTTTCAGCAAAGACGGAAAATTCGGGTGGCGATTTTCCTGTTTTTACGAGGTTCCAATTCTCCGTCAGTTGCAGGTTTCAGAGTTTCGTTCGGTCGCCGTTCGCGCCGCCATCTGTTGGTCCGTCGTCCGAGCAGCCATCTGTTCCACCGTCGCTGCTATGCATCCTGCTCCTCCCTGGCTGCACGCGAAACTGCGACGTCTCTCTGCTTTCCTCCACAGCCGAGGTCGCAACCTCCACAGATCGAGCCCTTTTCGTGTGCACCTACGCCGATTCCGCGCAGATCCTTCATCCGCAGCCTGCCCACTCTGCGTTTGCTCCAACCGTCTCTCCCTCTGAACCCTCACTAGCGCTTCTGCCTGCGCAAACAGGTTCACACATGCCTTTTGCAGTTGCGTTCGTGGCCGCAACAGCGGCGCGCACACGCGCTCGCCCCCACATCCGCGATAGCCATGACACGCGTGCCTACATTTCCATGGTAGCGTAGGCTCGCAGTCTTCTTCCTTGGGCTGCACGCAGTCTTCTTCCCATGGCTGCGTACAGACGGCTGCGCACAGACCCTGCCCAGCTGCAACACGCAAACCCTGCCTTGTTGCTGCGCCCAAGACGACCTCTACCTCACGTTTGTTTCTGGCCCTCCCCAGGGTAGATCTGGCTCTGCTCAGGGTAACCAAGTGCAACAGAAGCCACACTCTGTCTTCACTCGCAGCTGCACCACCACCTGTTGCTGCCCATCCGTCCATAGTCCTCCGCCGCAAGATCTACCGCTGGTGCAGGAACACTCAGATCACGTGAGCACAGTAGACAGCATTTCCACGGCAGCAACGAACAGCCCTCTTACCTCCCAAGTAGTTGTTGCAGTAGATGTATACGTGCCACAAAGGCAGAAATAGCGAGACATATGAAATTTGAATTTAATTGCACAAATTATTTTAAGTTTCAAATATTAAATTAAATTGAAGTATTAAATCAAATTTAAGCTTTTGTTTTGATATTTTGTTTTAAATATTGTTATTATTGTTCTGTCACATAGCCCTTTCCAGCTGAGACTATTCCCGGGTTTTCGTACCCATACGGGAGGCGCCCCAGGCGATAGTTTCCTAAAACGAGTTTTCACAGGTGTTGGCGACGTGTCCAAAATTTACGCATCAACAGGTCTATAGACACAATATGATTTTTTTAGTATTTTGAAACTAACATTTAGCTAAGGGTTTAATTCCTACCTCTCGATTGGAAGGTGCTCGGTGCAATTCTTGCCTCTACTTATGAGTACAATAGGAATTGACTAGCCTCATGGTGGAAAATTCTTATCTAGTGGGTCACATCTACCTTGTATGAGCAAGTGTGACATTCCATTCCAAATGTCATGGCAAACATCAAATATATGCAACATTTGACATTATGCATAATGAATGCGATAGGGGAAATGGATAAGGAAATGAACAAGAAACTTTATTAATGTGGAAATAGTGTATCCAAGTCATACTCTAAGGTTTCTTGTGGTTATCTTCCTTTGACATCTATCCTTTAGAGGTAATCCAACACTATCACCTATCCATTCGACATCTAGTATGATTCGAAACATCTTCCAAAGAAATAATATACACGTGGTGGATGGTATAGAGATGAACAACCATTATATCAAATTGCTACTACAATCCTAGTCCACATTAATGAATGGACTAAGGTAGATGATGCTTAATTGATGTAATGTACATGATTCAATTTTGATATTTATTGTTAGTCATGGTTACATCAAGGCATAATCACTAAAATAAGAACTTTGATCTAATCTTCAAGAAATTTATTACAATTGATAATAAATCTAGTATGATTTGAAATGTCTTCCAAAGAAATAAAATGCAGGCTATGAATGGTATAGAGATGAGTAACCATTATGTCAACTTACCATCATACTTATAAATATCGCACGTTATTGGGCAAACTAAGGGAGATGATGCTTAAGTGTTGCAATGTACATGAATCAATTTCAATCTTCATTTTCAATCATGGTTGCATCAAGGCATTATCACTAGAATAATAACTCTAAAACCTGACATTGAAAACAAATTAAAGGCATTTGCTGATTGATTAGAAATCTAGAAAATAAATTGCCATAGTTTTGCTAGAATTGATTAAATTTTACTAAAATTCATGATTTTTTAACCATAGTTTAAGTATATATTACAAAATAGACTATTACATCCATGCAAATTCATACATGAAATCCCAAATGCTTTGGCATAGATGCATCCATGTAATAGCATTAATGGAGCTCTTCACACCAAATATTTTGGATTAATCAAGAATGATGTTTAGAAATAATAAAATTTAGATCACTATTATGTTTTTGTGGTTGCGATTTGTGATTCATTTTGATAGTATTTGTTCTTGATTTTTAATTGAAATGTTAAAGATATTCAAGGTTGTGTCAAATGCTATGGTTTTTCGTTGATATGGCTTACCATGACCATTTAACTAGGCTATTAGTATGAGATTCACCTCGCTTTTTTATTGTTGTCTTCCTTACGAAACCATGACTATCATTATGTATGCTTTATAGTTGGAAGTCACTATATGATTGCTAAGTGGATAAATTGTTGACCTATGCCACACTCGAAAGTGACAAACACCATGCACCATGGCTATTTCACCACGTTCACTAGCAACAACACCACAATCCAAAAGCTACGACATGTGATTGAGCCTTGAGTTGACACCTTCTAGTAGGTTGACCCCCTCAAGAATGAACAATTTGTCACCTTTCAACTCCATTTGCACCGCCCCCACCGATTTGAAGTTACTATCAAGCGAGATGCCCTATTAATCAAGCCTTCCCCACTCAGATGCACAAAATTTGTTAAGACAGATCATACTCATCGTGAGAAGGATCAAGCAAGACTAGTTGCCCCCATTGTTAGAGATCTTATTTTTGGCTTGGAACCGATTTACCATGAGATTGCCCCCACTTGATGAGTATAGCTCACGATGAAAATTGTGGAAAAAGAAAAAAGATGTGCCCGACATTCTGGTCGTTGTGCAAGATAACTGGTTGAAGGCCCCGAGATGATTTCATAGAAATAGCCTCGAAAATGTTGTGACGTTTCAAAAACAAAAGACGGAAAGCACGGGTTTGGCGTAGAAATTTTATTAAGAACGACATCTTGCAGAGAGCATTTTGAACAGGCCATTTTTATGTGTAGCTTCAGTTATATATTCTGTTGTCATTTCTTTGTTGTATTACAAAGATGCAATTTTATCCATGGAGAGATCTCTTGTATTCATTATTCTCTTCTTTTTATTTATAGATTTTGAGGTTTGGGGTCAGCCCAAAGTTTCTTGATTGATCGGGAGAGGAAAGCCCGAATGACCGAGCATTGAGGTTAAAGAATCCACGACAACGAGAAGACTTGGAAGCCCTGCAAGTGGAATAGGCTCAGGTTGAACCCACAAATTTATGACGCATTTATTCCTTTTATTTTTGTTGCCGTTTATCTGTTTATACATTCAATTCCGTTTGTTTCATTTTGAATAAGTTTATTTAAACATTGGATTGTTATGATACACTATTCGATCAACTCCGCTCTAAAGTGCTATTAATCCATAGTTATTAGTAGACGCTCTATTAATCCACAGTTATTGGCAGACAATTTGAAGATTTGGACTTAATATAGCATTTACACCAACACTCCTTCCACAGGCCAAATTTTCAGAGCAGCAGGTAGGATAAGGAAATCGCAGTTGTTTTATATACAATGTATTGTAAAAATAATGAATAAAATTTGAACAATGAAGCAATGGGAATTTGAACAATGAAGCAATGGGAGCTAGGCAAGAAGCTTCTTATGCTTCTAGTTTTACTTTTTACTCCATTTTCCAGCCAACCGCTCTCTATTTTATGTTTATTCTATTCTCTACCATTTTCCAGCTACGTCTAATTTTATTATTGATTATCTATGTCAAAAATGTTCTCAGGGCCATCTTTCAAGCCTGAACCTCTTCTAACACGAAACGATTCTGCAGTTGATGACAATTTGCTGTAAGCATTCAGTGGTATATTCTTCAGGTTTTTCCTCTTATTCTTGCAAAATTTTTGCATCTCCACATGGTTTTGAGAATCGCTAAGGATGGTGGAAATTTATTTAAAATCTACCCTAGCATTAAGATTTGCAGATTAAAGCGCTTTCGATGTTAACAATATCCATAGCAAGTGGATATCATCTCTTACGATTTTGGCAATACATTAATGTCAAATTGATGATCTTGTCAACATCCATATCAAATATGCAGCGGCTATTGAGGTACTATTCGTTTGGGCATAGTTGCTTGCTTGTTAAAAGTTGTATAAAACGGAGCAAAATGACGCAACAATAGGAGGCAGAATTAGGCTTTATTCAGCCAATAATAGAGGTAAGCATGAATAAAATTGCCACCCGTAGGTAGAAGCTTAGCTCAATGACGAGGAATCTGCCGCTCTCCGTTCACATCAGTGTAAATGCAGAGCATAAATTGGAAAAAGCTTCAAGTATCTTGTAACGGCAACGTAGTTATCTGCTTCTAACACTGCATTATTGTCGTTTTTTACCTTTTTTCCACCGACACTACAAACACAATACAATGCGGTTCCAAATGCCTGGATTATTGTCGTTTTTTACCTTTTTTCCACCGACACTACAAACACAATACAATGCGGTTCCAAATGCCTGGATTCCGTTCAATGTAAATATGGTGACGAATGGTAGCAGTACGTGAATCGACCCATCTGATTTTTCTTTTTAACTTCATTGAATACCTCATGTTCTTTTATCCAAGTTCTATATAATCCGAGTTATTCAGCTAGACCATTTTGGATTTTCTGGATGACTGTTTGTCAAGGCTTCACCGAAAATGTTTTATCCGGTATTAACAGAGATCCTTCTCGTTACTGGAAAATTATTTAACGTTGAAAAGTACCATCATCTGATTTCCCGATCCGGTTTTGGGCTCTGTTGGTTTGCAGGAACAGCATCATCAACGAGATTTCATTCCCCATTTCCTTTACAGGGAATCATACTCTCAGAGATTGAAACCGGACTATAAGGTCAAATTCCATATGTGCCAAGCCAATTTTTTATTCCTAAATTTTTAAGACATTATCGAAAATGACAAAATGTTATTTCAATTTCAACTAAAACTGCAATCACCCGACTCGAACAAAATGGAGAAATACACTATTCAGATTCTTTCCAGCTAAGTGCTATATCAAACAAAATCACCCGCTTTATAAATGATGACGGTTTTGCTTTTAACTTCATTCCCGACAAGGACCCACTTGTTCAGTAGACAGTAAGTGACAAACACAGTGCAGTGAGGAATAAAGTGAAAGACAGCAACCTAATAAAATAAGATGTACCACCACAAAATCATTGCACATGTCATTTAAATCCAGAAAGCTTCCAAAAGAATTTTCAAAACAGTTTTTTATTATTAGTCCAATAGCTTAAATAATGAAGATAAAAGTATTCATGTTGCCAGCGTTATTTGCATGAATAAGTCCTTTTTAACTTAGAGATGGTCAAAAACTAAGAAAAACATACTGCAGAATCCCCACTTAATAAAATAAAAAAAGGCAGCATCATGCCATATATGCTTATATCCAAGAGTTGAGATTTCCGATTTTCAGTACAAATAAAGCTTACATAAAAGACCAGTTCATAAACATGAGGACCATGCAGTGTGTGATATTTTCATCGTTCACGACCTTCCAAGCAATTGCACGATCATACGACACTGGCCTGCCCATACTAGACAGACATATTCCAGCAGGCAAAGAAGCATAGCCCTGCATAAGAAGAGATTTTTTCGCCAGGGAGGTCATGATTTTTGAGCAAAAAAGTAGGAACCTCGAGGAATGTAAAGCAGTTGCCGAAAACGAGAAAACTTGCCTGTTGCATTATTTGAGGAAAATCTGAATACAGATTCTTTCGACCGCTTTCGTCCAGTATTTTATCCAAAGATATGTCTTGCAAAGCCACCAACGTGGTCTCGAGCATATCCAGTCCTGCTTGGTTGGCAAAAGTGAAAACAGGGATTGACTCCACCTAGCCAAATCAGAAACAGGCATTTTAATAACCCCACAAAAATGAAAACAACTCATTAGCCATACATATATCATCATCATCAGCTTGGGGACTTGGTGTCTTTGTCCCATCAACATGGACCAAGTCCTTAAGGTAGGTTAAGGATTTGATAATTATTGACAATGATATATCATAGCTGGTTATCTACGTGACAATATATATATGTACATGTATGTATATAAAAGAATTTCTCAAGAATATGAAATTAGAAATCATACCACCTTGAGTGAACAGCAAACAATTGCCTCTGAATGGTGCCACAGCAATTTGAGCACCGAGTCTCCTGCTTCACCGTCACCTCGAAACAGATCCACCCCTACATGCAGTCTGATGATAGATTCACAGTTTAGTAGGGGATATCTGGGATAAGAAACATGTTACAATCTTACTACTGAATACCAGAAAATTCAGCACGTACGCATGGTTCCTACAGCAGCAGGCATCTGAGGATCTACGACAATTGTGCTAGTTAGAGATGAAATTCATTATTAGGGCATGATCCAGCACCATCGTTGAATACCAAAACTACTATGTTTATTTTACATGAAGACCTTAAGAATCTACTGCAGTCGGACCATGATCTTTGACACAATAATTATATATCTCCGAGTAGCCTGGTGGGGTTGAAACTGGCATTAAACATTGTAAGGGCAGAGTACTCACAAGCCTTGCCATTATCTTGAGAATGCTTCACAATCACTAGCAACAAATGATTCATCATCTAGGTGCCTTTGTCTCATCAACATTGACTAACCTGTTAGGATAGGTGAAGGATTTTAAGGTGATTTACTAGCAGGAAATGATTGAAAACTAGGGGTCATCATTTAGAGTACTGGTAAGGTGTGCTTGTTTTACAAGTTGTAAGGACTTGAATTTGCAGCTAAGAACAACCACTCAAAAAAGAAGTTAGGCTTTTGCTCATCTATCCCACTAAGAGGATTAGCATGAGTCTCCAGGGATGATCCTATTAGATGAGGGTATTGAAACGAAGTTAGGCTTTTGCTCATCTATCCCACTAAGAGGATTAGCATGAGTCTCCAGGGATGATCCTATTAGATGAGGGTATTGAAACGAAGTTAGGCTTTTGCTCATCTATCCCACTAAGAGGATTAGCATGAGTCTCCAGGGATGATCCTATTAGATGAGGGTATTGAAACGAAGTTAGGCTTTTGCTCATCTATCCCACTAAGAGGATTAGCATGAGTCTCCAGGGATGATCCTATTAGATGAGGGTATTGAAACGAAGTTAGGCTTTTGCTCATCTATCCCACTAAGAGGATTAGCATGAGTCTCCAGGGATGATCCTATTAGATGAGGGTATTGAAACGAAGTTAGGCTTTTGCTCATCTATCCCACTAAGAGGATTAGCATGAGTCTCCAGGGATGATCCTATTAGATGAGGGTATTGAAACGAAGTTAGGCTTTTGCTCATCTATCCCACTAAGAGGATTAGCATGAGTCTCCAGGGATGATCCTATTAGATGAGGGTATTGAAACGAAGTTAGGCTTTTGCTCATCTATCCCACTAAGAGGATTAGCATGAGTCTCCAGGGATGATCCTATTAGATGAGGATATTGAAACGATGAATAATACAACCTGGATTATCCAAGAACTGTAAACAAGGTAAGTGAATACACGAAAACAAAGATGGGGTGGTCAATTATTTGGGTACCTGTAGCTCTGGCAGATCCAGCGAGCTAGTGTAAGAGCTTCAGGACTGCCAGGTGGTGGACGTGGGGCAAGGCGTGAGGGAGAAAGTGCCATGGCAACCCTCTGCACAGAAGCTGCGACACTGCGAACATATTGTCTAGCCATGGCCGCAACATTTTCCCGCAGGTGACTTTCATAACTGAACTGGAATGCTATGGTCAGCACCGATCTTACGTTTGAATTTGTCCCAGCAGCTCCGCCTTCAGAATTGTTGCTGGCTCTGCTTGCTCCCGATCCAACCTCCAGAGCTGATGCCAGATCCAAGGTCCGGCTAGCGTTGGCACCAGGACTATCCTGCATTTATATAAGGTATAGTTTCATTGGTTAGGACCTGAACACTCAGTTTTAGTGGATTAGGCTGAGATAAAACGTAACCCTAGTTTGCCAACTTTCTTGTTTCGATGAGTGATAAGCGGGAAATATGCACCATGAAGGGTTGGCTAAAACAGGTATGAAATTAGTCTAACGGAGTTTGAAAAGCATTTAGGACACTTGGAAAGACAAATATAAAATTTTACCAACTTGACAGTTAAGTCCTCGCTGCAATTGTCCAGTCAAGAAGAAACAAATGTTCAGATAGGAACTATTCTACATTATACATATTTAAACTATAATCCGAGTAATGAAAGATTTAAGCTTCCCAACCCTAAAACGGCTATGCCTACTGAAATGGATGAAATTAGTATGTGTTTTCATGAAGATAACCATCTTCAGATCATAAACTTGAAAACTATTAAACTGACAGTTAGAATCTGTGCTGAAGACTTACCGTAAAGATTGGTTCAACCCAAATAAATCCATGTGGCCTATTGGTGAGTCATCAAACATGCATTTTACAATAAAGGCTATCCTCAGAGGCTCAACGCCTATCCCACCAGACAGGTTCTAAGAGGAGGGCCGGTAGATAAGCAAAAGCCTCAACCTCTTTTCGAATGTGTCTGATCCAGGGCTCAAAGCCAAGCCTTACAATCTAGAAACCATCACCTTATAACTCACTAAGAAGGGTTTTAACTAGTTTGATCAACAGATCGTTGGCATGCAAAGTAATAAAATATGGTTTCGATTTCAGTTCATGCTCCAATATTAGGATGCAATCAAAGATACTTTCATTTTATACTAGAATGCGCAACAGACCTGGCTGACTGAAACTGATTTTTGTCCAAAACTGATACAACGTAATAGAAGCATTCATCTCATTCGATTGCATGAGTATGGTTGGGGTACTCAACTGATCTTGATTCCAGAGGGATGACCCGGAATCCGGAGGGAAGCAAGGGCGCATCGTCTGCAAACGATTCATCAATAGGGGCAAACACAAGCTCTGCACATCCTCCTGCTGCACTTTCGTCAACGCCACTGCAAAGCTGTTGTTGGGTCACATCAAAAAATACTCGTTGCCAGTTAAATCACACTCCACAAAATCCAGCAGATAACAAAGTCGTCCAGAACTGCACAAAATTGTATTCTTTTTCTTTTTTCTAACCTGCAACAGGAACATGTCTCGGGAAAGAAGAGCATCTTCATGAGCAAGCCCATGTCCGTCCAACTTGATTACTTCCAAGAACTGCATCAAAAGTATACCGTCTTTTTAGATTCCAGGAATTTGGAACAGGAAAAGCGCAAACGAACAAACATTGTGAGCTTTCTTTTCTATGTTTTTTTTTTCTTTTACAAAACTTACCTCTTCGTTTTCCACTGTATGGGCTAAAGGCAGAATCACTTGGCTACCAGAAAAGCTGCCTGCTCTAGTTCCAGGAATCGTGAAGGGGCTGGACTTTATGGCAGCCGCAGAGTAAGCATCGATGTTAGAGTCCGCCCATTCCGATCGGTGTTCGCGCAGGAATCGAATCAGCAGCGCAGGAGGCACATTCTGCAAAAAAAACAAAAACACCAAAACCCAATTCCATCTTCAGAATTAAGCCGTAAAATCAATCCAGAACCTTAAAAACTAAATTAAAAACCCAGTTTCAGTTCACATTTCGCAGCTGAAACACTCCAAAAACTCAAAAACCCAGTTTCAGTTCCACAATTCAGAGCTGAAACACTCCAGAAACTCAAAAGCCCAGTTACACTTTCGCTATCCAGAGCCATAAAACTCCACAAACCTAAAAATTCCAGTTCCGACTTCCCAAAATTGGGAGCCCAGAGCTCCAGAAACTCTCAAATTTGCGCAACAAAAACTTCACAACACAATGCAAGAACCATGAGCCTTGTTACGACTACTGATTAATTCCAGACTGCCGAGACATAAAAGAATTTTTCATTTTTGCCACAAAACCTGCAGCAGCATTGATGATTTGGCGCACAGGATCCCTCCACCGGACCCAAAAACCGAAAACGCGGCTGCTGCTGCTGCAGAAGCGTGCTTGGTGGGCGAGGAGTTAATGGAGATGGTGACGTCCTCGACTGAGCCATCAGCAGTGGTCATGATTGACCAGCCCTCGTCGGCGAAGCCATTGACGGCCTCGTTGAATCCTCTGCTCAGTCTCTGACTGAAAGTCCTGAGCACTGCAGGCTGCCTTCCCCATCCAAAAACTACTTCTCCACTGCTTTCCTGCGCTATCTGGCGAAGCCTCCTCATGGCCTACAAATCAAAAGCAACAGCCACCCACCACCATCCATCATTGTCCCCGACTTTTGCCGATATTGGCATGCAGCAAATGCAGCTTCAACAAAGCAGCTGGCCGCCTACTCTCTACTACTTACCGCAATCGTCATTTTCTGCGCTAGAATTGTCGAGGATTCGTACAGAGGACGCAGAACTTCAGGCACACTCCATGGCTTTAATGACCACAAAAACAACAATGGAAGAAAGAAAGAAGAGATCTGTCATTTTCCAGGCGTTTCAAGCATGACCCACAAAAGGAAGGAAACAGAAAAGCATGCAATTCTCTGGGCACGAATTTAATACCTCCAAATCAAAATGATCCACGATGCGGATTATGGAACCGCCACCCTCGCAGGGCTGTATTATGTACCCACTCGGCAGCATTTCTGCTCTCACAAAATTCGCCACGCTCGGTAGAACTTGGCCAGCCAGAGTAGAGCTCAGGGATCGCTCACAGACCTTCACAGTCAAAATCCAGTAATGGGAGATTTCAGTTTCAGAGGGTCCACAGATGTAATAAAATTCCAGTTCCAGTTTCAGTAATGGAAGAGAGATGTGCATTGCATTGGTAGTCAGAAAACTGGTTTCAAAAAATACTTGGTCAATTAACATTTATGATTTACCACTAGACTTCCATCGTCCAAAACGGTAGTGTATCTCAGGCTCCAAAAATCCCTGGCAGAAAGATTGATGGTAGGAGCATATGTCTGTGAACAGGCAGGCAGTACAATTCCTCTTTGTTAGAAAACCAGTCATGAACACGAAACAATAACAGTAGTGGGAGGATACGCAACTGTTATATATGTAAATTTTCATGTACGCATACCTGCATGTAGAGGACTTCAATGGTGCCTCCATTTCCTGTTGGATAGGCAGTCATTACCTCCAGGCAGCGGCAATCTCGCAGCCATGAGGGGCGATCTTTCAGGATCTCGGCCACCTGCATTGTTCACAGACACAAAATGCTCCACCAAAATCACATTTTGGGCACTGTATTAACGAAAAGAAAAGCAACAAAATCACTAATCCACACTGTAACAGCCACTAGCTAGCTAGCTAGCTAGCAGTCAGTGGTGGTGGGATCCATCCGTTTCTGCATTTTATCTTTGTTTCTGTTTACCTTGGTAGGCTCTAGACCCACCAGGCCACAGGCACGAGCGGCTACTCCAGTACAGGTATTCGAAATAGCCACAATACCAATAGAATCCGGACCAGGCTGAACATGACACAGACAAAAATACAAGCCAATTTGTCACAACCCATAAAATCAAAAATGCTGCTGCTGGTGCAGACTGCTCCATCAGAAAGAGAGTGAGAGAAAGACAAAGGGAGAATATATGTAATAAAATGGGAGAAAAGTAGCAGGAACCTTCATCCCAGGCATCTGGACCCAATCGACAGCAGCTCCTTTAGCCTTAGAAAGGAACTCTGTCAAGGTCTCCTCTGCGATAGACAGGAGTCTGCCAGCCATTGCAAACAAAGCCTCTGATCAAATCAACATGTCATTAAAGAAAAAAGAAGAAACCATATACAGTCTAATTCATTCTATTCTCTCTAAGAAATCTGTCTGTATTCTTTCTTAATCTCTCCCTCCTTTCTTTTAGGTCTGAGAACAAAGAATTTCAAGATTGCAGTCATGGGGAGGAAGTTCTTTTGATTTGCAGCATACCCAGCGGGGCTAGCATCTCTTGGTGGGTGCTGCGGGGTAGGATTGGGTTGATGCTGACCACTAGTCACCACCGACTCGCAGCTTGTATCAGTGCCAGCAACAGAGGCCGCCTGCGTGCAGAACAGCAGAAAAAAAAAATAACATCATATCAACGCTTTGGTGTCATTCGTTGACTCGAACAAAATACCAACAAAACAAAAAGTTGGGCAGCAGGCCGACTACGAAAATCATCGTTACGAAACAGAAACAAAAACATCCCTCCCTCCCTCCCTCTCCACAAGATGAATTTGGTAACCGATTCGGCAAGTTTTTCGGTCACACGGCAGAGAATTCAGGTGAAAATTATCATCATAAGGTTGGAAAAGTCAAAAGAAAATCCCTCCTCGGCGGAAAAAATGTGGAGTGCGATGACCAGTCTGCAGACCTGGTATTCCGGGGCAGTAGCAGCTCAGTGGCATTGCAGTTTGGCAAAAAATAGAAACAAAGAAAGAAAGAAAAGAAACGGTGATAATGTTGAGGCGCGTTGTGATTTGAGGACGATTTGAAACGGGCATTTGGGAATCTGGGTCGGAATTGTCCGCAATGCCATATTTAGCAGCAGGCACTATGATTGACTGACTCCAGAGAACCAAAAAAATAAAAATCCAGATGCCAGCAAAACCCAAAACAGAAACAGCAGCGGCAGCAGAAGCAGAAGCATCTGATAGGAAAAGATTGGAACTTCTTTTTACGTTGTGGAGCTGCTGCCTCATGTAACCGTTCTCGTACACAAGCTGCGAGACCTGCTTCTGCAACCGATCGTTCTCCTCCATGAGCAGCTTGTTCATGGCGGTCAGCTTGCGGTTCACCGTCTGCAGTCTCGAAGCTTCCTTGCGCTGCTTCTCACGGCATCTGAACCCAACCAAAAAGGCCCAAAAAATGCATCCATGGCAAGAACACACAAAAACCATAACCAGAAATCCAAACAACAAATCCAAAAACATCAAGAACACGAAAAAAACAAAAGAAATAAGGAACATTTTTCAAAGGACAAACAAAAAACAAACTCTCTCTTTCTCTCTTTCCAGTTACCTGCGATTCTGAAACCAGACTTTGATCTGCTTGGGCTCGATGTTGGTCAGAATGGGGCACTCGCGGATGAGCTGCTGGCGACGCAGAGAAC
The DNA here is from genome assembly GCA_015680685.1 of Gnetum montanum. Taxonomy (NCBI): domain Eukaryota; kingdom Viridiplantae; phylum Streptophyta; class Gnetopsida; order Gnetales; family Gnetaceae; genus Gnetum; species Gnetum montanum. The sequence goes on from MNCI01031578.1 coordinate 41,841, forward strand.
TGGGTTTGGGGCATTCACTGTAAACACGTTCCAGAGCCTCAACCTGCTCCGATGTGTAGCGAACATATTTGCCACTTTCCATGGAACTCTTGCCCTCTTTGCTGGAACCCATACTTCCGTATTTCTTTTATTAATCCTCTCTCCTTCTTTCTCAATCCTCCTTCCCTCCCTTCCTCCCTCCCTGCCTGCCCGAATCTTCTTCTTCTGCTCTGCCTCCTACTCCGCTCGCAGAAGAAGAGCAGCAGAAACACGGCCGCTGACGCCGCCGCGCCTCTTCTCTCTCATCATTCTCCTTCTCCTTCTCCGCCTCCTCCTCCTCCTTACTCCCAACACTTCTCCATTTTCATGCCATGGCACAAAACCCACTTCAGTTGAGCACAGTAGCAACACAAAAATGTTGTTTGTTTAGTGAAAAACGAGGATAAAAAACGGAGGAGGAGGAGCCTAGTCACTGAACTCAGGAGCGGGGCTTACTACAACTATATTTGAGATACTTCCCCTAATTTTTTTCACAGCTCTGTTTGGCTTGCCTATTATTGGCCGCAGCAGCAGTGTTGTTGCTTATTTGGATCTGCTATGTTTGGGTAAGCTCTAAGTAGAGCCCCCAACACGACTGAGGCGGCATGCGATGCCGGCTATGTATGCCTATGTCCATGTCCATCCATGTGTGGGACTATGTTCTGCCATCATTCTGCGTGCCATGCCACTTTGCCGGCGGAAGCATGCGCATGCATCAGCGAACATTAACATCATCATTATCAGGAAATGTGTAGCATAATATTACATTACCTTGCATCGCATTGATTTGGATTGGATTGGCTTGGCTTGGCTTGGATGGAATGCATGTACATAGATAGATGTACGCCTTCTACTACTGCTGTTTGGCCAATTGCGCGTGCATGGGCGCTGCCACGCGTAATCATTGCTCCTATACTCGCCTTGGCAACGCATTTTTCTCTTCATCTCCTCCTGCAAATACCCACAGTTTAAACAAGTTCGTTAACGCAATTTCTCGGCTTACCTCCCGTACAACTTTAAATTTTTTCTTGCAGAATAAGACACCCTCCGCAGTCCCTTTAGTGCACTTGCTGCCCACGGTTTTAAACTCGCGAGTTAGAGAAGAAATCGAGTTACACAGATCGAACTTCTTGTCTACAAATGCGGGTAGGTTTACGCTCTCTGTTCGAGCAGGAATACGGAATACCGGCGACCACCCAAGCCAGTTACGGAACATTTCGAATTGCCACCTGCATTGACAATTGTTTATAAGTCTGGAGATTTAAGCAGGTATGTGTGTTTTTTCTAATGAAGTTTTTGTTGGTGTATGTTCTACGTATACCAGAGCCTGAAACGCAGAACTGAGATATTTAGTACTTAAATCTGCAGCGAGCAGTACCGTGGCTACCTGCTCCCTGGTCTTGCAGTAGCAGGCTCAGCAGCAGCGCAGCTGCAGTTGGATTACAAGCAGTGGCAACCGCAACAGCAACAGCGACATGACAATGAGACTTAGCAGTTAGCACAGCAACAGCAGTACCAAGAGCAATAACAAGCACTGTAAATATGAAAGCGCTCGTAAACTGTGTCAACCTTTTGCCGGCCGCTGGCACGGTTAACATTGCCAACCTCGCTCTCTGCGAAGACCGTGGGTACCACCCGAGAGCCCATGGTAAGTAGAAAAAGCATTCAAGCGGAGGACCCGCTGTATGTATTGTTTGCTCTTAGGTCAAAGTTGAAAATTACTGTAATCAACTTTGCTTCGTGTAACGTATGTCGTACCAGAACAATGCATGCAATTTCGTACCAGGAACCCTAATTGATTCGCTTTGGATGTTGCACTACCGCAAAGTAAACACTTTCACCACCCAAAAAGTAAACCCTTTCATACTTTCATTCGTCGAAAGCCACACATTTACTTGTAATGTTTGTATTAAGAGGTAAGAGTTTTGGTTTGGTAACCTGAGTCTGGTATTCAATTTCATTCGTCTCGTATTCAATTTCATTGGTTTGCATTGAGTTGAGAATTTAAAAAAAAATTATTGGAGGAATTTTAAAACTATTCTGAAATTGGAAATTTTTATTATGTCCACAAAATCACAAAAGATTTGTTAGACACTAGTATCAGAGAAGCAAACATACTCTTCTTTCAATTTCATTATTACCTTGCATCGTGTGTTTTAAAGCTAAAAAAGATTATTGGAGGAATTTTAAAACTATTCTGAAAACTGGAAATTTTTATTGTGTTTTAAAGCTAAAAAAAAATTATTGGAGGAATTTTAAAACTATTCTGAAAACTGGAAATTTTTATTATGTCCACAAAATCACAAAAGATTTGTTAGACACTAGTATCAGATAAGTGAACATACTCTTTGTTCAACTTCATTACCGTGCATCGTGTGTTTTAAAGCTATGGTCAACATGCTCTTCTTTTCAAACAGGGGTTTTAAAAAGAAGGGAGGCTGTTTTCTATACCTGACTCAAAGAGTGGGTCACTACCTTACTGTTGTTTAAATTAAAAGAGGAGAATTGGGACCCTTTGCTAATCCATGTCCTAGAGAAGTGTATCTCACAATGCAGCATTGCTCAATTGGTTAAAGCAAAGCATGCAACTTGTAATTTGCAAGTCTACTAATCCAAGCTTTACTATCTAGTATCTACAATTTCCGACACTGTTACACGTCAACAAGGCATTTGTTCACTTAACTTATAATTTGCAAATCATAAAATTTAATGCTAACAACATCTCCAGCCTCAAGACCCTAGTATACTTGCCAATAAACTTATAATTGGTTGATTAGCCTACATGGCAGTGTCTCAAACGTCACTTCAGGGACCACCAACGCCCTTTTCCAATTCCAATGGTACAAAGCCCATATGCTGGACGCAAAACCCGCCGATACCCTTTAAAAACCGGCATTCCGTAAACCTTCTCCCTATGTTCAGTCCCAACAAAACGGACCGTACAAGCAAAAACCCAAACCCGTTTTTTTGTTTTCGCGGCAGACGCAGCGCAGGCAGAAACAGCGGAGCAGCGGTGTTGTTGGGTTTTGTCAATTTATGTTTGCGTGCGTGCATGCGGCCTTCCCTTCTTTCTTTTCTTTCCTTCCTTTCGCCATTCGAGGTTGAGCCAGAAATCTCTGCCATTTTGCTGCTACTGCTGTTGTTTTATTTTGTGTTGTATACCGTGTACAATCCTACATCCATACATATATCCATATCGTTCCCTGTGTTGCTTTTCATGACTTTGTCTGCTGCATATCTATGGTATGGCCATCCTGCATGTATGCATGTATGGCCATCATGGTATGCCATGCCATGGGTCTGTCTTCCTGCTATTCCTGCTGCTGCTGCTCGTATTTTATTTTATTACGAATGACATGATTGGATGAGGCAGCATGAGCATTCATGGCATTATGATGGTGGGCCACCACTGGCCCTCCCCGCCGCACTCCCAACAACATCCCCCCCTTCTCTCTCATCGGTCATGCGCACACATTTGTTTTTTTTTTTGCCTTCTTTCACAGAATTTGGCCTCATCCTGTTTTCACCTTAAAATGTCAAAGGAAACTTTGAAAAAAAATTAAAGAAAAAGTCTCGCGGGGTTTCAATTTTTCAACTAACCAGCCAAGCTAAGGATTGATTCCCTGTCGAATACAATGATAGATACTTTGGAGATTGATGGATGGCTGGCCAGCATGAGGGAATCGGTACGGCCTAATTTTAGAAAATCCTTAATACATTTCAGGGGTGGACGATGATTTGGATTTGGATTTGGATGTTCATAATGTTTGCCGTTGAAAATCGGCCATTTCCAAGGCATGTCGGATTCGTTTTCTGCCATCCCTATTTGTTATGTTTTCTCTCCCTCTCCTCTTCTTCCTTCCCTACCAACTACTAAGCGCCGATGAGATGAGATGGGGTATACCTTGGACGAGCTGTGGCTCATGGCTGTCCGAGTCTGCATTTTTCCAAACACCATCATGTTTTCTTGATTTACTTCCAACGGGTGTTTCCCTTCAAAGGCTTCCTCCCTTTTTAGATTTCATTGTTCTTTTTTGTCGTCACTTGCACTCTCAATTGCTCCTCCTATCCACCCCTATCTTGTGCATGAACAAAAGTTTAACCTTTTTTTTAAGCAATTGCACTTAACCTTGAATTTATGTCTTTAGATTTACGAAACAAGCATTTACCTTTTGTAGATTCTAGTCATTGTACATGATCTTTATTAATTTTATATATAGGTTAAATTGCTAGGGTGTAATATCCTTGTTAATACATCTTCAAATAAAAATACAAGTAATTTCAACCATTGCTTTATAATTGGTTAAATTAAAAAGGGTGATGAATGGTGAGTATCCCTACATCTAACTAGACAAATCTTAAGCATTCACACATGACCTAATTGTATTCTATGCATTAGATTAGTGGTGTATCTAGATTATTAACTATGATCACAAGTGATGAGCAGCGAGGTACCCCTACGCCTAACCATATGAATACAAGCATTCACACGCGATTCGGTCGAACTCCAAGGATTAAGTGCTTATGTACCTACGTAAAACAAAGATGAGTTATGCAGTCATTGTCTTCCCAAGCTTACTTGTAAGGCACAATTGTATGGTTAAGTAAACTTGAGGTGTATGATTTTTATGTTTTTCTTTTATATTTTCTATCTTGGTCTCCTAAGTATGTGCAATGAAAAGATTTGGTTAACTAATGGGTTTTGTAACTCTAATGTGAATCAAATCCTAACACTAGCATCTGTTCCCACTCTCCGGACACATCTTAAACCAGTGTAATACTACTAGGATTACCAAATGCTAGTTGTTACTAGGTTACCAAGTGTTCCACGTATGCTCGAAGTGGTTGTGCTGAGTGTGCTAATTCATTGATAATTAATAATTCTATGGAAATAACATTAATTAACTACTGAAAGCATCAAATAATAGTAAATAACATTAAATGCAATAATTAAGCTATTCTGAATATTGCAAGGTTTATCACAAAGTTCATCTTTATTTCCGAACACAAGGTGTGCTCAGGTACACAATGCTCGAATAAAGATCCATTCACTCTATGACTCCTACCTTGAGCACTTAGAAATAATTCTAACTCTGGAATAAAAAAACTGCAAGAGTTCGGCTAAGGGACTGAAAAACTACTCCCGAGACCAAGCACCCTTGTCTCTTATTTATAGCCAACGAGACATGCNTAAATCAGAGGTAGACAGATCAGTTATGGGGATTAGTCAGTTTTAGAGTCAATTAGTGTTTAGTGTTTTCATTTCTTTCTCTCAACCCTTTTCCTCTCCGTGTATGCCCGCAGTGTGGTGAATGTAATTGTATGGCATCCTTTATTCGAGTGTGACGTACTTGGACACGCACATGACTGGCAATAAAGATCGAGATTACTTCATCATTGCAGCATTCACTTAGTTTAATCATTTAATTAATTGTTACTTACTACTTTCCTAATTAATCTCTCTCACCCTTAAACTCATGTTAAAACGCAGAATGAGTACGACTTGATTACGAGCATTTAAGTGTGACTACTTGGTAACCCAGTAGTGTACCTAGGATCTGCGCTTGGTACTCCCAGTGGTAGTTGTGCACGAAGTCCAAGATGTGTACGGATGCTCATCGCACTTAGGCTAGTTTAGATTTGCTCACCCTCTCTCTCCTAGATTAGTGAATATTACTTTCCATTGCCTTCAGGAGTAGCATTAGATTAGAAACCACATCATACACCTCACTCTGGACTAAACCATACGTGACAAAGCTAATACTAGTCTAGGTGGGAAGACAGCGAACTGCAACCTAAAGCTAACTGTCTAGATGCCACAACAAGTCTGTCTGCGGAGTTCGACTGGATCGCGTGTGTAACACTCGTATTCGTATGGTTGAGTGTAGGGGTACCTCGCCACTTATCATTGGTGCCGTTGTCGGGGACAGTGCTAGTTATCTAGATTAGTTATATCATACAAGGTCGTTGGATAGGACCTAACGATATATCTTTTACAAAAAAAATAATTATAAAAAGTCACAT
>MNCI01031596.1:3918-46726 GCA_015680685.1 Gnetum montanum
GACTTGGAATGGGATCTACTAAGTCACATTAATCATTAACTACACAAAGGGCTATACATCACCTTGTTCTTGAGATTCCATTCCATTCTCTTCTTTTCATCATTCTTCCTCCATTGTCCACCTCATTGTTAGTTGTATCATTAGTGTATATCTTGGTGGATGCATTGTTTTCTTTTTGGTAAATTCTTATGGTTAAGACTTTAACTCTTGCTCCAAATCACATTCCTAGAGCCTACGAACTCTTTGAATGTGGGTTTGTCAGGGCATTAAGGGCATGAGCCTGCTTTGGGGAGGACCCACTGGCATTCCTATTTGGTGCATCCATTAGATTCTTTCCCTTAACATTTTTTGTAATCAATTCTATTTTGTTCATTTCCATCTTGACATCCATTTCATTGACATCACAGTTGTTTCTTTTTCTCCATCTTCATTGTTCCTTCTCTTTCTCCATTCTATCGCTACCGGAGGTTCGCTCTTAGTCATGGGGGTCCTGACCCAATTTTTTCAATTTCTCCTAGCCCCTACACCTTCGGTAGTCACCACTATTATATCCCCAGACCCGTATCAGCCATACCACAACTCAACCAATGGACCTTTTACCGAAGCAAGGTATCAACTGCATTGTGATTCATTTACCCTTGCTAATATAAAGACTGTGTTGTGTGTGTAGATGGAAATCATGCAACAATGGATTGGATCTGGAGGAAACACTTGGAGTGGATCGGCACTGAAGTAGTTATGCAAGGAGCAAGATCGATGGCACACTTATGGATAGACAACGAAAGGTGCAATCTTGGTGTTTGTAGTAGTAGACTTCTTCTCTCTTCTCTCTTCTCTCTCAGCTGCCAAATACGGCCTAATGTCAAATGTATAAGGTGTTCACTCTTATTGTCGTAAACACCAGTTTTGTCATGTTCTGTAATGATGATCCATTCACATGTCATCCCATTCACCATTAGTTCCATTCAAGTCAATAATCCCATACCTTCCCAATATTTTGTAAGGAACTCGAGGATGAGTTTTTATTCAGTCATGGGGGTATGATGGGACATGATATCACATGGGCCACTATATCACATACACAATATCGCATACACAATATCGTGTCTTCCCCTATGATATCGCGTACGTGATATCTCAGCTCATTGCCAAATCTATAAATAAGAGGTGGCTCTCCCTTGTTTCTCCATCTAGATCTAGACCTTAGCCAAACTCTTGCAGTTTTTCCATTCCATAGTTAGAGTAATTTCCATGTGCCCGCAGTAGGAGTCCCAAAGTGAATGGATCTTTATTCAAGCAAATATTATACTTGAGCATAAGTTTGTGTACGCAAATAAAGACGAACTTTTGGATAAACCTTGCAGTGCATGGACTAAGCTAAATAGGATTTTAATTATTGTTATTTATTGTTAATGTTTAAATGATTTATTAGTTAATTAAATCTATCTCAACCCTCAACTCCTAGTTAAGCATTCAGTATGACCGCTTCGAGCACGTGCGTTACGCTTGGTAATCCCAGTAATGAATAGCGTTTGGTAATCCCAGAAGGTTAAATTGGTTCAGGGTGTGAACAGTAAGTGGGAATAGATACAGATGCTAGGGTAATTAAGACTTAGTTAGTTAAAGTTAGTTACTTAGTATCTTCACCCTTTCTCCTCCTAGCATAGGTGATAAAACATAAAAGATATAAAAATCACATACCTTAGACTTACTTAACCATACAACCGTGACAACTACAAGTAAGTCTAGGAAGACAATGAACAGTTAACCTTAAGTGTTCCATAAGGCTTGTAGGCACTTAGTCTGCGGAGTTCGACCGAATCGCGCGTGCAACACTCGTATTTATATGGTTGAGTGTAGGGGAACCTCGCCACTCATCACCATCTTAATTGAGAGAGATGGTTAGCAACCATATTCTCAGTCCCTTTCTGATCTACCATTGTAAGACTCAATTCCTATAAGATGATGAGCCACTGTATGATACAAGGGCTTACCATTGGCTTATTCATCAGGAAGCGAATAACACCATGATCTATGTGCATAAATACTTTGTAACCAGGCACATACTTGCCACTTAACACCTTTCTTTAGCACAATTATGAGTGGACTAACTCACTCACTATTTGCAATGGGATAGATGAACCTTGCCTTGAGGAGTTGTTCAATTTCCTCTTGGATAATTTGCTTCAATTTGGGATTTAGCTGCCTCTATGGTTGCCTTCTTGGCTTCATCTTTAAGTTGGTGTAAATACGATGTTGGCATATCCTTGGATCAATTCCAGTTAGCTCAGCATATGACCAAGAAAAGGTTGTTGGCCATTTATTGATCACCTTCAATAGCTTGTCTTTTTGTTTAGGAGTAAGATTCACATTGATGATAACCAACTTGTCATTATTTAAAAATGCATACTCCATGTTGGCCGGTAGATTTTTTAACTTTAGGAGCTCTTGCTTGAAATTATTAGGGATTTTCAACCTTTCCCAATGGGTATCATCATCTTCATCATCAGAGAGTTGGTGATGAGATTGATTAAGCTCATCCATGCTTTTGACATAAGCACATTTCAGGTGCTCAATAGGTTCCATGCATAGTATGTTGTTATTAAAGTTAGCTGTTAACCACTAGGTTCCTTCTTGTTTTGTGGCTATTGAATATAGGAACCTTTAGATATTTGTTTCATGTGCACACTAATTACATGCTTTGAGGAATGTACTTTTCATGGACCATATTTTCTAAATGTAATTACACTCATTATCACTCTATGCAATGCATGCAACTTGCTTCTTCTCAAGCCATCCAAATTCATTTTCCTTCGAGATTTCCAAGGAGAGGTCCTTGATGCCCACTCATCCATCAATAGTGCTCAACCATGCATGTCCCATAATGATGGCTAAGTCACCTTTGCAGTTTTCTACCTTAATCACCAAAATATCAACAAGATAGGGCTACCCACAAACTATAGTCACAATGTCCTCCACAAACCCCAAAGGGATAGTGATTGACTGGTCTATCAATTCTAAATGGATATTACTCTTCTTGAGAGATGGTAGGTTCTAGGCCTTATAAATGTCATAGGAGATGAGATTTACACCAAAAGTAGAATCAAGAAGAGCCTTACATGACGGCTCATGTCTGGTGGTCATTTCATGGGAAGGTTGCTAGCCTTGATCCAGTTAGAAATAACATGTGTTAACATCACAGTGTGGATTTGAGGTAGCATTTGGTTTAAAGGGCTCTTGAATGTGTTTGATGTAGAGGATGAGGATGTTGGAGATACAAGGTGACCAACTACATTAGGTTGTAAGGGTTTGGAAGAACTATTGGATTGAAAAAATGGTCGTTTTCTAGATCAATTATTTGAACCACTTAGGTGGAACTCCAGTTGTAAATTTACAGCCCTCGTAGTATTTCATTGCTATGACATTGGGGGAATTTTGCCTTGCATAGATGAAGTAGGAGGTAACTAGGTTGAGGGTAGAGGGATGTGTGTAGATGGATGCGAAGGTTGGTATGGATATGAGTGCTTCCCTTGAGTAAATGGTGAATGAGTTTGATGATGATAATAGTGATTCTAGAATGAGGCATGGCTTACAGAGCTTTGTGGAGAAATGGGTTTTTGAACATAGTACCCATATGGATCTGGTTATCTATAAGGGTTCTACTATCTTGGTGGTGGCATTCCCCACGATTGTGGTTGTTGCCACTATTGGTATTGCTCATATGGTTGTGGTGGAGCTCCACTTGTATAGTAAGCTTGTTGTTGCTGGTGGAACTACCTTAGATTGCCTTGAGGATAAGGCAATTATCTAGGTGCTTGCCTTCATGCTAGTCAAGGATTCAGCCTATACTCCCTAGACTCTTGTAAGTGTGACACCACATGGCAACATCCCTTAGGATGTTCATATTGACAAATGTCACACCCAACATCATTGTTGGAGTCTATCTCCACAACTTTTTCTACTATAGTAGCTTTGCCCTTACCCTTGTGATAGGTACATTTAGCTTCTTTCTACCTCTTGCGATTGCAATCACTATCCTACTCTTTGGATTCTTTAGCAATCCTCATAGTAGCTTGGAATTTTTCATCCAAAGAGTCTCATAATTTATCAACCTTTGAAAAATTGTTAGAAATAGATTTTTGAATGGACAAGGTTTTCCTATTCACCGCCTCATTAAGTGGTGACTTCTCCTTGTCATAACATTGGAGCTCCCTTTTCCTAATGGAAGGATCTCTATTATATTCTTTTGCACTTTTTATTTTTCATAATTCAGCTTCTTCTTTTGCTACCTACTCTATCAGCCTTTGTATTTGGTGAGCTCTTAGTTTGGATAGTCTCCCTTAGGCATAAACCCCAAGAGTTCTTCTAGCTTCTACTGTTTGTCCATCTATGATGTGGTAGAGTTGTTTTCTCTTAGAATAACCATGGCTAGGGTATTAATGTATGAGAGAATAATATCTACCCATGGCAGCATCCAAGGGTTTATGTGTTCCCTATTTTCAACCTTAGATTTACCTTCTCAGATTGGACACTCTAGAGTATGTATGGTATTTATCATTAAATAGTTCTAGCATGGTACTCCATCTATGGATAGATTTTGGCTCCAAGGACTAGTACTAGCTTTTAGCCTCCTTGATGAGTATTTTGGAGAATAGCTTCAATTTCTACTAGTCATTCTTTATGTTTTGTAATGGGTAGGCTTTGTGAAAGGCTTGTAGATGATTTTTCGGATTAGAGTTATATCCCCTTCCAAATCTTGGGATATTTTTCATGTCTAAGCACTTTATCCAACTATCTTTCACATGCATAGTTGGGATCTTGACTGCCTCTGCAATGTTAAACATGCTTTGAGTTACTAGTAAAGGCTCATCATCATCATTATTTTGTTGTTGCCAATGATGTCCTCTATTACCCCTTCGATTATTATGAGCATGGTGGTCAATATTATTGTCTTGCTACTTACCTCCATCATGATTATTCTTTCTGCAATGTTTTTTAGAACTAGAAGACGAGGAGGAAGAAGATGTAGATGAGGAGGGCAAAGAGGGAGGAGGACTACCATCACCATGGTATCTGCTAACTCCCCTTTGATTGTCATGGCTTCATCAGGTTTCTTATCATCTTGACACTTGTTCGAGCCCTTCCCTTAACTATCATCTTTTCCTTATATTGATTTGTTGATAGTGGAATGTAGATTCATGTTCACACCCCCATCACTAGTATTGAGAGGTGGAGCATTTTCAAGTTGATAGACCCGAAAGAAAGGACCCTCATTATTGTCTTGGTTCAGCAAGAATAAGGGATTGGTGAACCATTTCCCCTTCACAAACTCATGTTGGTTCTCCTGGTGTTGATCTCTTCAGTGTTGTGTTTCCATGGGACAATAGTCCTAGTAATTGTAATCATGCACAACGTACTTTTCTTGAAGATCATGGATGCTTAACTTCATAAAAGTTTGAAGTAGCATCATAGGCACAAATCAATTGGGAGGCATTACAATGTTACCTTCCATATCACGCCATCATAGTTATTCATCCTGTTGTGTAGGATGAAGGTGAAATCAAGTACATACTCATCTAGATGAGTATATACCACCTTGTAATATTGTGGAAATAGTGGTTTGACATCTCCATGCCTGTGAGAAGAAGACATTTTAAAAACAAATCAAATATTAATGTGCTTTTGTAATTATATAATTTGAGAATGATGTCGACCTTGGGGTTCATCCAATGATATTAATAATGTTTACTAATCCTAGATAGCACACATTTCAACAAAAAGAGTCCTTGGTAATGATGCCAATGATGAGTAGTGAAGGTACCCCTACACTTAACCATATGAATCACGAAGCATTCACACATGATCCAGTCACATTTTGTGGACTCTATAGTTTCTGATGCACTAGTTGTCTAGGAAGTGAACTTTGCCCTAACAGTTGTTCATTGTCTTCTCAATTATACTTGTGATGTACAAGGGTATGGTTAAGTGTAATCAAGGCATATGATTTTTATTGTTTTATGTTCTTTGACACTTAAAATAGAGAGATGAAGTATTTTAATAACTAATTTAATTTAACTACTTTACTAGTCTCTAACTTGTCCTAACATAAGCATCTAGTCCCACTTTTTGTCCATGTCCTAAATCCATGTACCCATTGCTGGGTTACCAAGCACTACACTACTAGGCACACCAAGCAATAATGCTACTAGGATTACTAAGTGAATACATGTTTACACGCGAAGCAGTTGTACTTATGTACTTAATCTATTTAGCTTAATTAATTAACTAGCTGCTTAAAGTTTAACTAAGCTTGATTAATTACTTATTTAATGAAAAAAATGAATGCATAAATAAATGATTAATCTATTCTAAGTGCTACAAGGTTTGATCAAAAGGCTTATCTTTATTTCAATACACATTGGTGTGGTTCAAGTACAACAATGTTTGAATAAAGATCCATACACTTTTTGACTCCTATTGTAGGCACTCAGAGAAATATTCTAACTTTTAAATGGAAAAACTACAAGAGTTGTGCCACTACTATGACTTGATGATCCATAAACATAGTTGTGAGCTCATATTTATAGTTTTATTACAGGGCTACATCAATAGGGCCCTGTAGACATAGCAAACACTACATTGATGCAACCCCATAGACGAGGCAACACTATGTAAATAAGGCCTTGTCAATGGGGGCTCGGGCCCGTCAATGTGACACTTTGACCCTCATGATTCTTGTTCTGCTTGTCATTGATGAAGTTGATCAAGGCTACTCAAAGTAATGACACTTGCAATTCAAGAGGTAAAATAGCTTTAGAATCATAAACAAGGCTATAAGGGATCATGTTGATTGTCATGCGATAGGTTGTTTTGTATGTCCATAATGCATGGCCAAGCCGCTCATGCCACTTCCCCTTGTTGTTATTGAGCATCTTTTTGAGCAAGTTGATGATGGCCTTGTTGTTTACTTCTACTTGTCCATTGGCTTGAGGGTAGTAAGGTGATGAGAAAGAATACTTAATGCCTAGGTCATGAATGAAATCCTTGGTTTCTTGGCTACTAAATTGAGGCTCATTATCCATAACTATGATCATGGATATGCCAAAATGAGCTACAATGTTGTCTAGGATAAATTTGCAAACGTATTCAGATGTAGTCTTCCTTAGGGAAATGGCCTCAACCCACTTTGTCAAGTATTTGGCTACGGTAATGATTAAGCTATGTCTTGCAAAAGACCGAGGTGTTAGGAATCCAGTGATATCCAAACCCCATCGTTGAAATAGCCATGTTATCTAGGTTACATGTAACTCAATTGGCGATACATGTATCAGGTTGCTATATTGTTGGCATGTGTCACATTGCTTAACTTTTTGTAGGTAGTCATTTTCCATATGGGGCCAATAGTAGCCTAACCATCTAATCTTAGTGGCCATGGATCTGGGTCCTATATGTCCTCCACAAATACCCTCGTGCACCTCCTTTAGGATTGTTCTAGCTTTGATTTTATGTAAGTACTTTAGGAGTATGTCATCATAGGATTGTTGACATAATGTGTTATCACTTATAATGACATACTGCTTCAATCACTTATGTATGGTGTCCTTCTGAGAAGTAGTCAAGCCTTGTGAGGATTCACCATGCATAAGGTAGAATTTGATACCATCATACCACTCCTTGAGAGGAGTAGCATGAAATATGACCACAAATGTATCCTCAGTGTTCTGTGTGATAGGAGTAGCACAATCCACAATTAAGGTGGGCAACCTGCTAAACACATATGATGCCCCACTAAGGGTTGTAACAATCGAAAACATTGGTGGCTAGAATCACTCAGGGGTCAACGGATGCACAACCTTAACCCCACCTCCACATGAGGGCCTTGCTAGAAATAGAGGTAGAGCACCCTAAACAGTCTTGTCAATTGAATAGGAACTTTGCTAATTGCAATCGAGGCAGTGGGTACAACTGGGGGGTGGCATAGTTAGTCAAAATGCAAATGCAAAAAATACATAGTATAGCATGATGATGCATGAAAAAGTGTAGAAAGATGTAAAAAATGCAATAAAATGCTAGAAAAAAGAGAGAGAAATGGAACACTACCCCAAATGGGAGTGTAGTTAACTCCAAAAAGGTCTCAGAAGGTACACAGCATACAACAGGCACAGTAGAAGCATAATCACAGTCTCAGTGGTGTCAGGTCATGAAGTCTAGCGCTTGTTGTGATGACCTATGCCTACAAGGTTGGCCACTGTGGTGTATTATGAGATGTTTTGCAAGGCTACAATGGGGCTATAGTGAGCCGTGATGTGCAACTCTAACTCTTTGCTAGTGTGGTGTGCTCTGGGTCTCGTTTTCCCATGAAGCTAAGTGTCAAGATGCCAAAAATGCCAAATGCCAAGTGCTTAAAAATGCTCAAATATAAGGAATGCCAACCACTTGGGAATGCCAACCATTGAGGAATGTTAATAGTCAAGGAATGCCAATAATCAGGTAATGCCAATAGTCGAAGAATGCCAACTTTCAAGGAATGGCAACAATTAAAATGTTGGGAATCCAAGGGGTATTTATAGCACTAGGGTTAGCACAAAACATGGATTAGGTGCTGCCTAGTAGTGCGATAGGTGGGACTACGAGAAAAATTCAGAAACTTTTCTAAGTTTGGAGGTGACCAGAAAATTTTCTAACTTTGGTTGCTATGCTTGCTATGCTCTAAAGTGAAGGTATAATTTGGAACAAATGGGAAGCAAAAGAGAAATGCAAATTGCTGATCTTACTTGCTAAAGGAGTGCTGGAGTGAAGGTGAAGGTTGATGCCAAGCTTTGGAGGCTGTCAAAGGCTTCTTTGCAGTGCTACGCTGGCTACACTCTAGAGTGTAACCCAACACTTAGATAAATTTTGAATTTGATGTCCAGTAGGAATACTTAGAAAAAACATGGCACAAATTTGATCTTCTTCCACACTATGTTGGCTATGCTTAGGAGCATAGCACCAACACTTAGAAGAATTTTCCAAGTTTTAACACTTAGAAAAATTTGTAGTTGCAATGCTAAAGCTCGAAATTGGTGGTGTTTCAATGGCCCCTCTTTGTTGATGTCTAGAGGAGTGGTCCAAGAGACATCGATAAAGAATTGCAAAACATTACAACAGATGTGGCACCAACATTGCTCGTCAGTACTAGATCTAGTGATGCTTCACCATGTTCAAGAGTGTTGTGGATAAGGGTATGCCACGGCAAAGTGTACAGGCAATGTGCTATGGGGATGAAATGCAAGTAGAGGAAATAAACTATAAATAGTGTATCTTGATGCTAGATGCAAAGTCAATATGGCTGATGGTGACAATGGCATGAAGTGTCTTGCCCCTAAAGCGTTGACCTTTGTTGAAGTGCTCATGAGAGAGTCAAAGTTGATCCAAAGCTAGGTTGGTTACGAAGCTGCAATGTTATTAATTTTCTTGGGGATGTGTTTTTCCTCTTTTTTTTTCTTTTCTTTGTTTTTTTATATTTTGCTCTTTTTTGAGCTTTTTTTTCATTTTTCTCTCTCTTTTTTTATTGCGAGGTGAACCTCCATTGGATTCAACTTACTACTGAATCCTAGTTGCAAGTTGGCCATTGAGTATATGGCCTTTGTTTTGATGTGATCACATCGCATCTGTAGGACATGTGTTTCCTCTTAAGGATGAGTTATGTTACATCCTCTTGGGCTTTGACTAGCCAATAGAGGCTTCCCATGGGACGAGTTGCATTCCATCCACCATGGGCTCTATAGTTGGTGTGGATAATGTCATATGCATCATAGTGAATATGCATTAGAGGGATGTGTAATTGTAAGTATGCAGGGGATGAGAGGCTATTAAGATGGAGTGGATGTGTGTAGGCTGTAATGGGATGAGAGGGATGTGCATTCTTGAGTGACTTAACCAGTTCAATCATGCACATCGGAGCAATGTGACAACTTGCTACTACAATGAGATGCATCTCTACATGACTATGTCTGAGGCTTCATCTTATAAATACAACTCCAAGAAGATAAGAGAACCACACAACATGAAATGCAAATCAAATGCTAGATGGAAAGATGCTACAAATGTGTCAAATGCTACACCTCAAGAAGTTAGTGAAAGTTCCAAGATAATGATTCTGCAAGTCCTTTTAAAACGCTACACCAATGGTAGGTGCTCCAAAAGATCAACAAAATGATGGGAGGTAATGATGATGTGAGTGCCCCAAGGGTTTTACCGATGGCAAGTGCTCCAAAAAATTAGCAACATGTCAGTTTAAAGTCCTGGTAGACCATGAACCTAGTTTAAGGTCCTAGCAAACTGTGATGTGTTAGTTTATAGTCCTAGCAGACTGTTGGGTGCCAATTTCACATCACAGTGGATGGTGGATGTTGTGCCAATTTAACATCATGACCCAAGGATGATATGTGCTAGTTTATAGTCATAGCAGACTACTACACTTGTTTATAGTCATAGCAGACTATCTGTGCCAGTTTTTCGCATCATGGCGGATGAGTGCTTACCTTGCTTGTGTGAGGTGCAATGTTCCATGTGTAGTCATGCTATGTACCTGAAAGATCCTACAAAAATCAACTAGAAAAACCACATCAAGTGACACCTATTGTAAACAGAGTTAAAATGCACAAATGAAAGGAAAGCAATGTAAGAAGCGATTGGTTTAGGTCATTCCAAGCCATGGGCTAGTTTAAGGTCTTTTCAGGTCATGTGTTTTTGTAGTTTTATGTTTTTTTTTTCATTTTTTATGTGGTTTTGATTTTTTTCAAATGCAATGCATAAGCTAAGTGAATAGATGCGTAAATAAAGCAAAAAACATGTGAACAAAATGAAATGAGTGATCTAAGCAAGTAGGAAAAATGTAAATGCATAGGCTAGTGCAATGCAAATGAAAGTCAAAAATGCATGGCAAGTAGAGGAAATGGGTAAGCAAGCACTTAGTGGGTCTTTGGCCAACGAAAAGCCTTAGTCATGTAGTTGCTTTCTAATTGGGTGTGGATTAGGTGGCACACAAGGCTTAGGATCCTCTAAAAGGCTACTGGCTTGAACCACTCATTTAGATGTATCAGCCTTAGGCATTGTGTTGGTTGCCACAGGTGCATCACCAAGAAACTCCACCTCCAACACTTACACCATGTCTATGTTATGAATAGCTAGAGAGGAGGCATTATCATCATGGATGATAACTTGACCACCTTCGTATGGAAGGTGGATTTCTTGGTGGATGGGAGAGGAGACAGCCTGTAGTTGAGCTAGCCAAGGCCTACCTAGGATCAAGTTGAAGCCTGGCATCTCCTCTATGATAGTGAAATCTTCACTAGTGGAGAATTGCTCTCTTACCATAAAGGCTAAGTTGATTGTACCCTTGACAATCACATGTCATTCATTGAAGGATTTTCAACACATAGTTTTGGTTGGCCTGATTTTTTTTACCAAGCCTAGCTTGTCGATGATGAAGTACAGAACTATGTTTGTTGCTACACCATCATCAACATGCACCTTGTAGATGGTGCACTACCCAACATGTATGCTAATGGATAGTGGAGCTGTAATGACCTCCCCTCATTTGAGGTTAACCTTGACTACACCGTCACAAAATGCTAGGGTTGTTGAACTCGATTCCTATGGTGCAAGAGGCAACATCATTACATGGATGCATGCCTCATCTATAGAGATGCCCTCCATAACAAGAATGTAGGCCAACATCTGGGCCAACACTTGGCACTGAGTAGATGAGGTCAAGACTAGGTCATACAAGCTCAACATTTTGTTCTTTCACTAAAGCATTTGTTTTACCTAGGTTAGTGTAGCTATGAAGTCCTTGTCGTCAACTACTATGTTGGCCTTGACTTCCTCCATGCAACTTGAGAGACGAATCTCTCCTAGAGGGGACTTGAGCATGGGTTGTTTGGCTTGCTTGGGGGTAGGGGTCCCAACATTCAATTGTTGCTTGCTAGTTATGGCCTTTGCTTTAGCCATGGAGGTTGCGAGGTGCTCATTCATCCTCTTGTGTTGCCATTTGGTAGGCCTACCTAGGTTGCCAATGGGGTTAGCCCTTAAAGAAGGATAGGTCGAGATGTTGTCCATTGTTGGGCTTTGGGTAGTGAGGGGCCATCATGTTGTTGCATCCTTTTAATAAATAGTGGTTTAGAAGTTGTTCTGGGGCCAACTTGTTGTGGCACATTGATGATGAAAGGTTTCTTAGTAATTGTTGTTACTGCATCATGCTAGTTTAATGTCTTAGCAAATGGCTGGTTTGGTTGTCAGTTTAATGTCTTAGCATATGATTATTATGAGACCTAGACCAGAAAGGGTATTGTGGGTGCCCAAGGTGGCACTTTAATAACAAAGGAGGGCCTCTTACTTATGGAGGCTAAGGGAATCCTTGCCTTGTTGGGAGGCACGTGGATCACTAAAGGTTGTTACGTAGGTTTAAACTTGCCACCTACGTTGATGAAGTTTATGACATAGGGGGCATCATCTGCATTAGATTGGCTCATTGAATCAAGCACCAAATCATCTTGCAAAGCACGACAATTGCCCGTACTATGACCAAACAACTAGTGGTAATAATAGTATTAGTCCAGTTGGAAATGTTATGGGACCGAGGGCTCATTCGATATTGTTGAGGCAAGGTTCCTTAGTAGTTTGTAGTACCTATCATGTTTTTTATGGGCAATCTTTGATACATATTTGTATTGGATTCGCCCAGCTTTCAGGAGTTGCTTCAGCAGTTCAAAGGGTTCCATCAATAATTGTGTATACTTTGTGCGATCCTTGTGCTCAAAGTTGGACCTTAGGATGGCCCTTGCCAATGTAGGCAAGTTGGCACCAAAGTTGGTAGCTTTTTGAGCTGGGGCCTTGGGCTACTTAGCCTTCAAGCTTTGATTGGTGGCTTTTGTGCTTGCATCCACTATTTCCACTATTTTGTTTTTCTTGCACACATGTTGGTTTCTATAGGTCATGTAGGTTGGGTCATTAATAGCTTGCGCTACCTCCTTTATGCCCCTTATTTGGGCAAAGTCTTGGCTAAGGGACTTTAGGGCAAGGTAATACAGTTTGGACTTGATGAAGTCATTCACTACACCCTTAAAGATGGTTAATAGGTGTGTCTCTAGTAGTGTGGCTCATGGATTTCTTACAAGGTGGCACTCCATCATTAGATGAATTTGGCCATGTGCTTTAGGGGCCCCTACTTGACCTGCATGAGTCAATCTAGGATTACTTTAGGCTTTAGGTTGTACCTGAAGTGTGTCATAGATTGGCTTATGAGATTCTCCAAAGAAGAGATTGAGGCCTTACGTAGTGCATAATACTAGTCTAAGGTCTTGCTAATGAGTGACATGTGGAACACGCGTATGATGGCATGTGGCCAAGCTTGAAGGAGCAGGCACTTGGATCAAAATGTGACCAAGTGTGCATTGGGATCCCCTTTACCATTATACTTAGTAAGTTAAGGTAATTAGACCCTAGTTGGGAGAGTCAAGGGTGGTACTATAGGACTTATGGGATCATCCTAGTAGAAGTCCATCACCTTGATGGTTTTGGAGGAGGCAACTTTGAGTTGGTTGATCTCCTCTGTCAAACTTTGGATTAGCTAAAATTCTTGATTCAATCTTGTGGATGTGCTAGCCAGTTGCATTGGTTGGGCTTGTGTTGGTTACATAGCATAGGGTTGGATTGTTGGTTGTAGAGTTTGCCAATTTAACGTCGTAGCGGATGGTCATTGCTAGTTTAACATCATAGCAGACGATTGTTGCTAGTTTAACATTGTAGCAGATGAGTTTAGTTGATGCATCGACTAATTGATGAATGTGGTGATTGAGGTAAGCCACACACAAGTAGGTTGGATGAACGCCATGGGCACCAATGAGACAAGTGGAACATAGGATGCCTAAGTCATCTGGGGTTGGGAGGTGGCCCCTACATGACCATAGGGTTGGGCAAATGTAGTGGTCACTTGTGAGGAAGGTTGAATTACCATAATCACCATCTTGGAGATGGTGAGTGGACCAAACCAAGGAGGGGCTATACTAGGGAGTGGTTGTTGGAAGATGATGTAGAGGGGGCTCTTGTGTTTGAAGTAGGCCTGGAACTCATCTTCTTCATCCTATGAGCCTTCTCCATAGGTTGTCCCTACATCATGCTTGTTTGCATGGATGAGTTGGGACAAGCAATGGAGGTAGGACTCTATGAGTGGAATTATGTTGAACAAGGAGGGTTTGTACTCCCATCCGTTCTGGTGGACTCATTCGTAATCTTGTTTTGCCTCTAGATCAAGGTGATCGACTTGTAATCTTGCTTGGATTTTGGCACAAACAAAATTGTATTGTTCATGGCTTAGTGTAGCATGCTTTGGGTGGATCGTGGTGTCAAATGTGTTAGACATTGCTGTAAAAGGTTGATCTGGATTCATGTTCACAAATGACTAACGGCTAACTCTAAAAACTACAAAAAAATGACTAAGCTTTCCAGTAGTAGAAAAATGGCTAAAAATGTAGAAAATTGGTTGTGTAAAAATGTACAAAAATGGCTAAGTATGGAAATTGCAAAAAATTGACTATGTGTAAAACTATAGAAAATTTGACTACGTAAGAAAATGCAGGAGAAATGCTAAGTATGAAAATGTAGAAAAAATGCTAAGTATGAAAATGCAGAAAAAATGCTAAGTATGAAAGCTACTAAAAATGGCTAACTCTAGTGCTACGCTTGCTACCTTGGAGCTTGCCATGCTCTAAGAACTTGTTACACTATCTAGAGCATCTAGAGTTTTAGTTAAGTGCCAATCAGAAAATGCAGAAGAAAATGGCAAGGGCCCTCCTTCTAGTGCCAAAAATTGTAATGACCAACAAAATTAGTGGCTAGAATCACTAAGGGATCAATGAATGCATAGCCTTAACCCTGACTCTGCATGAGGGCCTTGCTAGAAATGGAGACAAAGCATCCTAAATGATCTTGTCGATCGAATAGGGACTTTGCTAGTTGCAACTGGGGCAATGGGTACAACAAGGAATGGCATGGTTAGCTGAAATGCAAATGCAAATAATACATAATACAACATGATGATGCATGAAAAAGTGTAGAAAGATGTAAAAAAATGTAAGAAAATGCTAGAAATGGAACACCGCTCCAAATTGGAGCATAGTTAACTCCAAAAAGATCTCAAAAGGTACATAGTGTACAATAGGCATAGTGGAAGCATAGTCACAGTCTCAGTGGTGTCAACCTAAGAAGTCTGGTACTCACCGTGATTAACTATGCCTACCAAGTTGGCCACTATGGTGTACCATGCAGTGTTTTGCAGGGCTACAGTGGACCATGATGTGCAACTATGCCTCTCTACCAGTGTGATGTGCTCTGGGTCTTGTTTACCCATAGAGCTAAGTGCCAAGATGCCCAAAATGCCAAATTCCAAGTGCTTAAAAGTGCTCACATCCAAGGAATGTCAACCACTTGGGAATTCCAATAGTTAGAGAATGCCAATAGTCAGGGAATGCTAATCATCGAGGAATGCCAACTATAAGGGAATGTCAATAGTTAAAATGTTGGGGGTCCAAGGGTATTTATAGTGTTAGGGTTAGCACAAAACATGGATTAGGTGCCACATGGTAGTGTGGTAGGTGGGACTACGAGAAAAATTCAGAAATTTTTCTAAGTCTGGAGGTGACCAAAAAATTTTCTAACTCTAGTTGCTATGCTTGCTATGCTCTAGAGCATAGGTACAATTTGGGACAAATGGGAAGCATAAGAGAAATGCAAATTGCTAATCTTACTTGCTAGAGAAGTGTTGGAGCCAAGGGGAAGGTTGATGCTGAGCTTTAGGGCTTTTGGATGCTATTAGAGGCTTCTCTACAATGCTACACTAGCTACACTCTAGAGCATAACCCAAAAGTTAGACAAATTTTGAATTTGATGTCCAGCACTAGCTATACTTACTACAATCTAGAGCATAGTAGGGATACTTAGAAAAAACATGGCACAAATTTGGTCTTCTTGCATGCTACGTTGGCTATGCTTGAAAGCATAGGACCACTACTTAGAAGAATTTGCCAAGTTTTGACAGTTAAACAAATTTGCAGTTGTAATGCTAAAGCCTGAAATTGGTGGTGTTTCAAGGGCTAGTGTTACAATTACATTAGCTATGACATTTTCATTTCAAGGTATGTGTTTGATATCAACTCTATGAATTATTGTAATAATTGCTTCCCTAAGTCGCAATAAGATTGTAAGTGCTTAGCTTTGCAGGCATAGACTTTGATTGCTTGGTTAACCATGAGTTGTTAATTACCTTTGATGGCTAGGTTTCTAAATCCCATGTCATAAGCTAACATTATCTCTCTAATCAAACCCTCATATTCCACTATGTTGTTGGTACATGGGAACCCAAAACGATAGGCGAAGGGTTGGATTTCATGAGATGGAAATGTTACAATGGTAGTATTACTAGCCCCATGGGTGATTGAAGCTTCGTCAAAGTTCATGACTATCACATAATCCTTAGGCACTTAGCTAACTATGTTAATGTGTTCATTAAGGAACTTAGGGTCTATGGCTACTTGGTTGTCAATAGGTGAAATTGTGAGTTGTACGACTATAGCTTGACCTTTGGTTGAGGACTGAGATACATAATGGAGGTTGAATTCTATAGTTATGGCTTTCCATTAGGCTATATGGCTACTTTCATAAATGTTGGTCATTATGGCTTTGAGTATGTTTTCCTTGCAAATTATATTAACTTGACTTTTGAAGAGGTAGTGTCTCCATTTCTTCACAAAGAAGACTAGTGCTAAACAACACTTCTCCACTTCAATTTATTTGGTCTCATGGGCTACTAATGCATGGCAAAGGTAATATACCTTGGGGAGGCATTTCTGGACTATCATCACATTTTTGATAAAGTAGAGAGGAAATGGATGTATCAAAGATGATGAGATAAATGTAAAATGGTTTACCCTCTTGTGGAGGATAGATTATCAGTAGTTGTGTCAACTCTTGCTTAAGGTTTTCAAGGACCTCTTGACATTGAGCTATCCACTCATAATGAAATCCTTTCTTAAGCAAGTGTTACATGGGTTGTAACTTATCCTTAAGCCTAGTGATAAACCTATGAATAAACTGTAATCTACCTTGCAATCCTTAAAGCTCCTTAAGGTTGGTAGGTGCTGCCAACTTTGATATGGCCTTAACCTTATTAGGATCTACGCTTATCCCTACTTCAGAGACTACAAAGCCAAGCATCTTACTAATCTTGACATTGAAGACATACTTTTTATAATTAAGCCTAAGCTTGTACTTGAGGCATCGTTTAAGCACAAGATCTAGGTCACTAGCATGGTCATCAGCTATCTTAGACTTCATGGCTATATCATCTATGTACTCATTAAGTAAATGTAACATGTAATCATTGAAGATATAGGTCATGGCTCTCTAGTATGTCACTCCAGTGTTCTTAAGGGGAATGGGCATCATGGTATAACAAAAAATACACCATGGGGTCATAAAGGTCATGATGAGCTAGTGCTCTAGGTTGATCCTAATTTGTTTATATCCAAAGAATCCATCCATAAAGGATAACAAGGCATATCTAGCTGTAGTATCAATAAGCTGATTAATACTAGGCAAATTGAAGTCATCCTTGATGGTTTCTTTATTTAGGTCTCAAAAATTTATGCAAATATAGATACTCCCATTTTTCTTAGGGACTACCACTATTGTGGATACCCATTCTACGTAATCGACAACCTTAATGAAACCTTCTTGGTAGAGCTTTAAGATTTCATTGCGAACTTCCAAGGCTAATCTTGCACACCTTTTGCTTAAATAGTCTAATGCTAGGGTCCAATATGATGTTATGCTAGAGTAGACGTGGGTCTAGGCCTAAAATATCTTCATATGACTAGGAAAATGCCTTAATGTTGTTTTGTAAGACTTTGGTGATGTCCTAAGCATATTGAGGCTTTAGTGAGGAACTTAGTTTAAGGGTTTTCTCCTCACCACTGTCTGTTGTGATAAGAACCTCAACTAGAGAGTCTTCAATTATGTCCCTTACTTCTAAGTCAAGGATTTTAACTAGATTTTAAGGTCATTCTAGAGGTTTCTCTATTGAGGCTATGTGGTCTACAAGACTCTTAGGCTCAAGATCTAGGTAATTAGGCTTGATACACCATTTAATATCACCACGAGATCCATGTAGACATAAAGGCAAATTTATTTGCTCCCAGGTACTCATACTTTAATCATGCATATCAACCAAAAGCATATTAAGTGACACCTAGGTAAAAGTGAATAAATAAAGTTAAAATGTCATAAAACATACGCAAATCTAATGCAATCAAGACCATTCAAGATCATCAGTGAGATAAGATCAATTCGGAAAAGTACAATAGAGGCAAACAAAGATCACATAAAGGTCAAACAAGGGGATGTATAAGGTTACAAATGGTTAATAAAGACCATAATTTTGCCAATTCTAGGCCTTAGAGGGCCATGATGCCAGTTTAGAGTCTTGGTGGACTACAATGCTAGTTTAAGGCCTTAGCGAGCCATGGTCATATGGTGTCAAATGGTGGTCAGAGAAGGTCAAACCCCACTATTTGATACCATTTAAAGGCCAAAAAAAGGCAAATAGAGCTATAATAAGACAAACAAAGAACATATAATGTTGTATAAAGGCCATAGAAGGTCAACAAGGTCTTCAAGGTAACATAAATCCAAAAATAAGCCAAAACGCTACTTAATAAGGCAAAAATCAAGCAAAATAGATTATATATGATAAAATTTGGTTAATATAGGCCAAAAAATAGTTAGGTCTTGCCAATTTTAGGGCTTAGCATGCCATGTTTTGAAGCTACAAGGCTATTAGGTGAGTTCATGCATCAATCAAGGCTGTTTCTAGGCTGTTTAGACCCAAAAATCTAGTGTTTTGAGGCTTTCATGCTAGGCTTGGCATGGAAATAGGGGCCCTTAGTATGGAGACTAAGGAAAATAGGTTTTGAGATGCTCAAAGGTACAATATTGAGGTTTCAAGACCTTCCCAAGGTAGCACAGGGTCAAATCCATCAAAATTGGGCTCCTTAGAGGTTTATAAAGGTCAAAAAGTAGGTTATGAAGCCTTCCTCCCTTATTTCCATGCTGGCCAACATGGAAAAGAGCAGGTTTACCATGGAAAACCAAAATCCAAGAAAAAATGAGGTCAAACATGATCAAACATGTGGCTAGAGTCCAAATTTGGAACTTGTGCATCTCCCAACTTCATTCTGAGGCAATTTAAGGTCATTTTGAGTGTCCATAGATGTTGAAATGGCTTCCCCACCTTTTTTCACGTTAGTCATAGTATCCTCAATGTGGGAAAATAGGAGGTACTTTTTTTATGAATTTAGAGTGATTTTGGGGCACTTTGACTAGGTTTTTAGGCCCCTAGGATTGTAAACTTTGATTCTATAAGTTTCTGGCTAATTTTGGGCATATTTGAAGGTTTTTAAGGGCACTTAAGACCTTCCCCACTATTTCCATGCTAGGAGGGTTACTCTAGCATGGAAGAATGGAGGGAATGAGTTTTAAATAAGATCAAACAAGCAAATTGCTAAGGCTATGAGGCCTTAGGGTTCTCCAACAAAGATCTTTGGCCTTCGGGAGTACCATCTTTCCTTCAAAAGTGGAAAAGCAACTCCCTCCCCCATGCCCGTGCCTCCCNCCCTATTTCTATACTAAGTTACTCTAGCATGGAAGAATCAAAAATCTTAGACCTAGACTAATTTAGGTCATAATCGATTGTGCAATCTACCTCCTGGATTGTCTAGGGTCAAGGGCTATGGATCCTTGTCAAAATTTAGCAATTTTGGGCATCACTAAGTGGTTGTTTGGTTTCCCTATTTCTTCTATGCTAAGGATAGAGAGCTCAATGTAGAAAAGAGGGGGGAATGGATTTTTTGCCATCTAGGATCAGTTTTGTGAAGTCTAATGGCTTCGATAGTTGCTTCCAAGGTTCTAGAGTGCATGAAAGGTCATTTGGTGTCATTTTGAGGTGTTCAGGAATCTCAAATAACTCTCCCCTTGAGTTTCCACATTGGGGATACCACCCTCAACATGGAAAAAGGGATCCCCAGCTTGAATGAACCATGCAACTTAGATCTAGGCCAATTTTGATCTCAATCAATTGTGCATGTCAACTTTTGGGGATACTGGGATCAAGGACTAGGGTTTGGTGTCAATTTTTAGTAATTTTGTGTATTTATAAGTGTTGTTTGGACTTCACCCCTTCTTTTCATGCTAGGGATAGTATGCTTAGCATGCAAAAAATAAGGGGAAATAGATTTTCATGTTTTTGCTTTGTTTTTGACCATGCATGTAGGTCCTTGAGGTTGCTAGCAACAATGGTCAATGCTTGGTGTTAAAATTTTGCTTTTTTGAAGGTTGATAAGTGGTTTTTAGAATTTTCCTCCTTTTTTCTACATAGGGGTTTCCAAGCTCAGTGTGGAAAATTTGGGGGAAAGATTTTTGGTGCTTTATGATCACTTTCAGTCATGCATGCATGTTCACAAGGTTGCTAGCATCAACTGCTAACATCTGATGTCAAAACTTGGTTGTTCCAAGGACTACTAGGAATTTTTTGAACTTCCACCCCTTTTTCAATGGTGGAAATTTTGGGGAAAAGCTTTATGGTCCTTTATGATGACTTCTGAGCATGCACGTAGGCTTCCAACATCTAATGTAAAAATTAAACTAAGATATAGTTTTTGGCTATAAAGGCTATGAAATATGGTAACAATGCTTTTATGGAATTTCTTAAGCTAATTTAGATAAACATTTAGGAGCTTTTTGCATAAGCTAATTTCACCTTTGACTTAGGAAGTTTTTTCTAAATTTGTTGAGAAATTTCAATTTGTCATGATGCAAGGATATTCAAGGTTGTGATAATGTTTTCTTGTGATGATGTGATAAGGTTGTGATAATTTAGATAAACACCTTAGAGCTTTTTACAAAGGCTAATTTCATCTTCGATTAGATGTTTTGTCTAAATTTTCTAAGTAACTCTAATAGGTCATAATGTTTTTGCTTTGAAAGGTTGTAATAGTGTACTTTTGTGGAATTCCTTAAGCTAATTTAGATAAACACCTTAGAGCTTTTTACAGAGGCTAATTTCCCTCCAACTAGATGTTTTTTCTAAATTTTCTAAGTAACTCTAATAGGTCATAATGTTTTTATTTTGTATCATGCAAGGTCTTCTTGAGGCCTATTCTCATCATAGTGGAGCTTTGTGCTACATTGATCATCCCAAGACTAATACTCCACCACATGACATGCCTCTTGGGAAGCTCTTGTTGTGGTTTCAGCCTACAACAAGGGACACCTTGCCTACCTCCTTGGAAAATTCAATGTGATGTTATGGTCACACTTGTCCATGAATGCAACTGAGGTCATTGTGGAGACTATGTTTCCTTGGGCATCTAGCCTGATTACTAGGTATATTACTAATAGGTTGGTTCCTAAGGTTATAGGGGGACCACCAAATGCCATAAGTTCACATTACCTTTCAAAGTTCTAAACAATGCCAACGTACAATTAATATAATACTAACAATACTCTAATGGTGGTATATAGAGCCCACACATTATTCCAAAACCCACTTGGCACCATGTATCGTCTACAAGGGTAAACACGATTATTGTAATGTTTTTATGGTTTTGGCTTTATTACCTTACCCAACTTCATTAATTTGACTTCTTGCAAGTACAAGGTCAATGATTAGGGCTTGATTATCAATGATCAAATACTAGTAGTAACTCAAAATGCTTTAGACAAATTCATGAAGAGTCCCCAAATCAGAGTTGCTATGTATCAAAAGTTAAGAGGAACTTTGATGAATATGCCACCAAGTTTAACCTTGCATACAAGAAGTACAAGGATGATGGGATGATGCACAGCTAGTGGGTAGATGTCGATAGCTTAGATCATACCTTTGTAGCTAGAACCTCCACACCACAAAAGAAAAGTAAAGGTGAACAAATAGTTTATAGTGTTTAATGGCTTTAAGTGTTTTATTGATTTTCTTGGTTGTTAAATTGCTCATATGGATGCTAACTTTTGGTTATTGCTTCGTAGGACCTTCCACCTCAATTGATGTTACTATACCACTTTCACGTTCATGTCATGAGGATACCCTCATCCTAAAGTTTGATGATGTGACATTAGTACATGAGTGACTAAAGGGATAGGCACCTAGATATGTTCAAGCAAAGATCCAACGTGTAGATTTACTTGATGTATTTATGGCACCTATTCCTTTTATTCTTGCTATAGAGTTGTTGCATGTTATTGACTCCTTTGCTGAGGAGGTTGGTCTCTTTAGCACCATCATCTGAGGTGTTAAGTTGAACATTGACGTAGGTGCTAGCCTCTTTCATGACTTGTTTGGTGTCCCTAATGATGGGACAAAGGATCCCATAAGGACGGTGAGGGAATTAGGCCATCACGAGGAAGTTCTAGAGTGGCTTAGTGCTAGCATGGGCCACTCTGGAATTTCAATGGATAGCTTCATGAACCTTGATGCAAAGGAATCATATCCTTTCTTTAGGTCTCATGCATTTCCCAAACTACCATCACAAAAGAAGGTAATCGGCCTAGCATAGGGTTGAACCTTTAAGAAGGTCTTAATGGAGGGCATCAAATTTGATTGGGCTACCACTTTGGCTACTAGGCTTCAAGAGGAGATCCTTAGACTCCGTGTTGACACCTCTATGATAATCCATATGCACTTTGCATTTTTCACAAGCTATCTAAACATGTTTGTAGAGATTCTAGTGGTGTATAGGAATGGATGATGGATTTTCCAAGACCCAACAAAACTCTCTGAGCCTTGGATAAAACACATTTATCGAATAGTGTAGGCCCAGAATCCACCAGAGGATGTGTATGAGACATTATCCACCATCACCAAGAATCTTGATGTTAGGCAATATGAGTCTCCTGACAGTGCTAATGACGAGGAGCCTCTCTCGTATCCTACTAGCATTCAAAAGGTTAAATGATAGTGCATGGAGGCTAAAGGGGTAGCCAAAGAGAAACTTAGAAGGCCCATGGAGGAGGCACCCTAGCATCAAACTAGCCTACCCTGAAGAAGCTTAATTTTAAGCTTAAGCCATTACAATAGGTAGGCACAAGTACGCTTTGTTTAACCTTAGCTATTTCATGTTTTAAAATTTTATGGCTACTTTATGAATTCATGTGTTAATCAGTTTTCTATGTGTTATGGTTGTAGACAAGCATTAGGCTATAGCAGTCCAAGCTATTGCAAAGGAAAAAAAAAGGGTGTGGAAGAGGCACTCCTAAAGTAGCCCATGATTGACAGACTTGCCAATGTAGGCATAAATGATCTAGATGCCTTGTTTGATGAGGTGGTACTAGGTACCTCTCCTATCATCATCCTAGAGGAAGAGGAGCTAGGTATGCCTATGCCTTAATATTATTGTTATATTGCATTAGTTAAATTTGGTTTTCATCCTAACCTTTTGATGATTGTTATGCTTACAGTAGTTCTTGAGCCACCAATGCAAGCTTGCATCCCTAAGTTGCGTGCAAAACCATGGGTAAAGACTCCAAAAAAATTGGAGTTCTTACATGGGATGGCTAAGGACATCATTAATTGATGACATTAAGTTGCACTTGAGATAAGTCAAAATTTTATTTTATGTGCTTTGGTTGTAGGCTTTATTTGCATTATGGCTATTTGAGTTCATGTCTTACCATTGCCTTTTATGCTTTGGGTAGTACCATCTATGGAGTGGGACTCCAAAAGGAACATGGAGGTAGACTCTTTGCCTAGACTTTCCTCTGACGTGTCCAGTGTACCCATAAAGTTGTATGACACTGTCACTAATTTAGCAATGTCATGTACAAAAGCTTCATGGAAGCTAGAGAGGTCTAATGAATCCCTATGAAAGGAAGTTGTGGCCTTGAGGGAAATGGTTGAAAGGTAGGAGGATATGATTAGGGATCTCTGAGACCATGAAGCCTTTGTGAAAGCCCAAGTGGCTAACTCAAGGGAGTTATGAACTAAGTACATCACATGGGCTCACTATTGGCATGTCATTTAGGACAAAGTAGTAGTCCTATGGGAGATGGTAGAGCAACATATACAAATGGACCTCCTCTCCCAAAAGGTTAAATACTAGAAGGATCACTATGCTTGGGTTTTTCAATAGGGCAAGACACAAAAGGCCCACAAGTGGCTATATAAGGCTGATCATGAGGCTTACCTAAAATGGCTTAAAGAAGAGTTGATTAAACAGCACAAGAGAGAGTTGTTCATTCAAGAGATCCAAGCAAAGAGTTCTTACCAAATCTTTAAAAGCACTCTCAAGGTGCAGCAATCCCCTCCTTTTTAGATCACTACTACTGTGAGTGAGACTGCTACAACTGCTATTACTCGTGAACCTCCTAGTTGGACCCCTATAGATTTATCC
Source organism: Gnetum montanum (assembly GCA_015680685.1). Lineage (NCBI taxonomy): Eukaryota > Viridiplantae > Streptophyta > Gnetopsida > Gnetales > Gnetaceae > Gnetum > Gnetum montanum. The sequence continues at coordinate 28,395 of MNCI01031596.1, forward strand.
AGCATTCTTTTTGGTGTTGATCTTAGGGATGTTGACTGAGTCAACATGATGAAGGACCAGATCCTCCATCATTTAGAAGAAGGCCTTCCCCATCTACCCCCAAAAGTGATGAAGCCAAACTCTCCATAGGTTTGATCTATTTTATGTTTTAGTTTTTGGTTTTAAGTCATGATCTTGGCCATGGTCTACTAACTGGTTATATATTGTTGCACTTTAGGCCTCAAGGTACCTTGGTAGCCCTAGTGGTAAGGGTAGGAATGATCCACTACCTCCTCCTCTGGATGCTACTCAGCAACCTCCTTTAGTTTAATTTGTTGGCTTTATTATTTTTTTTATTTTATTTTTTTATTTTTTTTGCTTTATGTTGGTGGCTATGATTAGCCAAGACTATGTTATGGATGGTTATTCTTTGAAAATTTTGCAACACAGTGTGGCCATGGTTATGTATGTTACAGACATTTAATTTTAAATGTTGGTTCTATTCTGGCTATATGCATTCATAGTAGTAAATGTTGTAAACATGACTATATTGACATTTTGTTTATGGCTAATTGATGCACGCAACATTTGCTGGTTTTAGGTCATCGCGAGCACAAGTTATAATGTGTGATTATGGTACTTTGCTAGTTTAACATCTTAGCAGATGAAAACACTAGTTTAAGGTCATAGCAGATTGTGTGCTAGTTTTAGGCCTTAGTAGGCCATAGTGCTAGTTTTATGTCTAAGCAAACAAAAAATGCTAGTTTAAGATCATGGCATACTATAGTGCTAGTTTTAGGCCTTAACAAGCCATATCTAAAGGAGATGCTTTTTCTAATGTTTAAAACATAAGTAAAATAATGTAACTAAATTTATGACTACATGTATAGGCTATGTGCATAATAAAGATATAATAAATTACAAAAGAAAACATAAGGTTATTTGGTTATCATGGCATCTAGTCATATAGGAATAGGAAGTTTAAGGTAAATATCACTTGTGCAAACTCTTCCTAATCTTTGCAAGATTAGGGAGTGAGTAAGGCCTACTCTGTGTAAGCTTATACTCTCCATCCCCTTCACTTACGATGTTGAAATGGAGTTCATCCCATAGTGTATCGCATTCATTGTTATCATTAGTTGTCTTGGGTTTTTGCTCTTCATGACTAGGAGCTTCTTCTTGAAGCTTCACTTTGAACCCCTATTCTATGCCCATGTTATTGATAGCTAGGGAAGCCANATTGAACCCCTATTCTATGCCCATGTTATTGATAGCTAGGGAAGCCACATTGTCATCATGAATGATAATTTCACCTTCCTCATTAGGAAGGTGAATTTCTTAATGGATGGGTAAGGAAACAGCTCATAATTGAGACAACTAAGGTCTTCCTAGGATCAAGTTGAATCCTAGTGTCTCTTCCACCACCAAGAAGTGTGCGATTGTAGGAAGTTATTCTCTAGCTACAAAGTCTAAGGAGATAGACCCCTTGATGGTAAATCTTGATCCATTGAAGGACTTAAGAGCTATGGTGGTCATAGATTGTACCTACTCAATTAATCCTAAGCATTCAATGATGGTGCATGGGATGACATTGGATGCTGCTCCATCATTGACGTGCACCCGATGTATTTTAAATTGTTCTATGTGTATGGTTATGAATAGAGGGGCTATAATCACCTCATCATTTTTGGGATTAACCTTAATTTCATTATTGCAAAATGGTAAGGGTGTTGATTTGTCCTCCCCTAGTGAGGAAGGAATCATTACTACATGAATGGCTTCCTCATTCGTAGGAATATCCTCACTAAATGGTATGGAGGTCAACATTTTTACTAGCACCTCATGATGCATGGCAAAAGCCATGATTAGGCCATATAAGCTCACAAAGTTGTAATTTTCTACTTCAGGGATTGCTAACTTAGTCAATTGCATTAAGGAAGTTTTTGTCATTAGCTTTGGGCTTGTCACCTCAATTGTGCTTTACTTCCTCCATACATCCCAAAAGGCAAACTTCAATTTTAGGCTATGGCTCCTTTTGATTATCTTGGTTGTGGGATTTAATGTCTTTCTATGGCTTATTGGTTGAATGAGATGGGACAGAGGAGGTCATTAGTATAGCCAAAATGGAAGTGGGCTTTGGTGGACCTACTTCCTTTTGTGCCTCCATTTGCTTATCTCCCTTGTGATAAGGCTTTTGCTTATACTACCTCCTTTGTTTGGCTGAAATTTTTTGGTTGTTAGCCACTAGTTGAAAGGAAGAGGTAGTAGCATTGGCTACCATAGTGGGTTGTGGTGTAGTTGATTGGGCTACAACTATTTGGGTTATATTATGTTGGGGGATCTTGATGACAAAGGGTTCCTTAGGATGCATTCGTGATGGTACCCTCACAACAAAGGGAGATCTTGAGTTATGGAAAGTTGAAGAATCTCTCTCATTGTAAAGAGGTACTTGGATCAGGAATGGTTCTCTCACAGGCTTCCAGTTATCATCAATGTTGAATATCGAAATAACATAAGGACTATCATTGGCATTCAACAAGTCTTAATAGACCTGCATGACTAGTTTTGTGATCGAACTAGGTTAGAAGCATCTAAGACCAGTTCCTCTCTATCTATCATCCTTTGTAGGTCATCCTTCAACATAAAGTAAAAGTCTATATAATTACTGGGCAATTGATGATAATGGTAGAAGCAATCTAGCTTGAAGTATCTAGGCAATGGGGGATCATCTTTTGTTGCTTGAGAGAGATCTTTGTCTATTTCACACAATTGCTTGTGTTTCTTTTGAATAGCTTCAATCATTTGCTTGTGTTTCATGCACCCACTTCTTAATAGTTGATCAAGCAACTTGGATGGTTTTAGTGGAAACTTAGTGTACTTAGACTCATCCTTCCTTTCATAGTTAGGTCTATTTTTTGTTGATGTATTGGTCCTAGAAGTTGATGGTTGGTTACTACTATCATTGGTGGGGGCCTTAGGTGGGTTGATCTTTCACCGTTGGTTCATCATCTTGGCTTCCTGGGCTACAGTTGCTATAGTACTATTGCCTTATTTGCCCTTTTCTTTGTCTTTTTAAGTGTGTTGGTTTTTATATGATATATAGGTTGGATCATCACTGGCCTTTGCAGCATCCTCTATGTTCTTGGTTTATGAGAATGCTTGGCTAAGAGACCATGGATCAAGGTAGGAAAGTTTTGACTTGATGAAGTCATTAATTACTCCCTTGAATATGGCTAACAAGTGGGCTTTAGCTATGGGCTCTAGTATTTCATTCAGTAGTCCATTTCACCACTGAATGAATTTTTGTATAGGTTCTAAGGGCCCTTGCTTGACCTTTGTGAGTTGGTCAAGCGTTGTGTCAGGCTTCAAGTTATACTTGAAGCCATTGACAAGCTATGCTACTAAGTCCTCCAAAGAGGATATAGATCCTTTGGGCAATGCGCAATACCAATCAAGTGCTTTCCCAATCAAAGACATAGGGAAAATCCTCATGATGGCATGAGACCATGATTGCAAGAGCAAACATTTAGATCGAAAGATGATAAGGTGAGCATTAGGGTCACCTTCTCCATTATATTTGCTAAATTATGAAATGGAGACACCAAGAGGAAGTGTCAAGGATGGAACTATAGGACTTATGGGATCATCCTAGTAGAACTCCATAATCTTGATGGTTTATGTGGTAGAGACTTTAAGCCTCTTCAATTCCTCTCTTAGGTCTTGGATCATTTAGAAGGCTTGATCTAAGCCTTGTGGTGGCCCCATAGTTTACAAGGTATGCACATAAGGTTGTGGTATTTGTTGTGAGGCTTGTGGCTTCGTTATGGGTTGCATGATAGAAGGAAAAGGTTGCATTATGGTTGTGGCTTATGTGCCTTAGATAAAGCACATCTATCCAATAGTGCAAGCCTAGAACCCACTAAAGGAGATGAATGAAACATTATCCATTACTACTAAGAATCTTGATGTTAGGCAACATGAGTTTCCTAATAGTAGTGATGATGATGAGCTCCTATCATTTCTTGCTAGTGTTCAAGATGCCAAATGATGACACATGATGGTTGAAGGAGCAACTAGAGAGAAACTCAAGAGGCCTATGGAGGAGACACCCCCAACATCAGATCAGCCTACGTCAAAGAAGTTTAACCTTAAGCTTAAGCCATCACCGTAGGCAGTTACAAGTATCCTTTGTTTAACTTTGGCTATTTTATGTTTCAAAATTTTGTGGCTACTTTATGATTTTGTGTGTTAACCACACTTCTATGTGATATGGTTGTAGATAAGCATCAGGTTATAATAGCCCAAGTTGCTACAGAGGCAGAACAAAGGTATGTAGAAGAGGCACTCCTAAAGTAACCTATGATTGAAGGACTTGTTGATGCTGGTGTAGATGATTTAAATGCCTTATTTGATGAGGCAGTACAAGTACCTCTCCCATCATCATCCTAGAGGATGAAGAGAAGGAGGAGCCAGGTATGCCTATGCCTTGGCATTTTCACTATGTTTCGCTAGTTATCTTTGGTTGTCATCCTAACCTTTGAATGATTGTTATGCTTATAGTAGTTTATTAACCACTAGCACAAGCTTCCATCCCTAAGTTTCATGTGAAACCATGGGGAGAGACTCCAAAAAAAGTGGAGTTCCTACATGGGATGGCTAAGGACATCATCAATCAATTACATCAAGTCATACCTAAGATAGGTAAGGGTTTTGTTTTATGTGCTTTGGTCATAGGCTTTGTTTTCATTATGGCTATCTTAGGTTTTGTCTTACAATTGTATTTTATGCTTTGTGTAGTATCATTTGTGGAGTGGGACCCCAGCATAGACATGGTGGTAGACTCCTTACCTATACTTCCCTCTAATGTGTCTAGTGTACCCATGAAGCTATACAACATTACCATTGATTTAGTGATGTTGTGCACAAAAGCTTCATGGGAGCTAAAAGGTCCAAAAAATTCCTATGGGAGGAAGTTGTGGACTTGAGGGAAAAGATTCAAAGGCAAGAGGATATGATTAGGGATCTTCGAGATCATAAATCCTTTGTGAAAGCCCAAGTGGCTAACTCAAGAAAGTTATGGACTAAGGAGATCACATGGGCCCACTATTGGCATGTCATTTAGGACAAAGTAGCAGTCCTATGGGAGATGGCAAAGAAATATATGCAAATGGACCTCATCTCCCAAAAGGTTGAGGACTAGAAGGATCACTATGCTTGGATCCTGGATTGGGGCTAGACACAAAAGACCAACAAGTGTCAATATAAGGTTGATCATGGGGCCTATGTAAAATGGCTTAAGGAAGAGTTAATTGAATAGCACAAGAAAGAGCTATTCATTTAGGGGATTTAGGTAAAGAGTGCTTCTCAACTTTTTGAAAGTACTCGTAAGGTAGAGTAATCCCCTACTCTTCAGATCACCACGATTACAAGTGAGACCTCTACAGTTGCTGCTATACATGAGCCTCCTACTTGGCCTCCTATAGATAGGACCAGCATTCTTTCTAGAGTTGATCTTGGGGATGTTGACTAGGTCAACATGACAAAGGACCATATTCTCCATCGTTTGGAGGAAGGCCTTCCCCATCTACCCTCAGAAGTAATGGAGCCAGACTCTCCACAGGTTTGATATATTATATGTTTTAGTTTTTATTTTAAGTTATGATTTTGGATATTGATTACTAACTAGTTATATGTTGTTATATTTTAGGCCTTAGGAGACATTGGCAACCCTATCAATGAGGGTGGGAATTACCCACCACTTCCTCCTCTGCATGCCACTCAATAGCCTCCTTCAATTTAGCTTGTTGGCTATTTGTTTTTGTTTTCATGTTGATGGCCATTGTTGGCCAAAACTATGCTATGGATTATTATTGTTTAGCATCATTGCTACACATTGTAATTATGGCTATGTATTATTGATATTTTAATTTTAAATTTGAATATTTGGTTTTATTTTTTTGGCTATGTGCATCTATTTTGTAAACATTGAAAACGGTTGTGTTGACATTTTTGGTTATAAAATCAAATGGATAATCAATGTGATAATAGGCTAAGAAATGAGAGATATGGTAATAAAATGAACATTTACTAGCTTTAGGCCATTGTGGACATAGGCTATATTGTGTGATTATGGCTACGTTGCCAATCTAAGGTCTTGGCGAACCATTGTGCCAATTTAACGTCTTAGCAAACGAGAATGCCAATTTAAGGTCATAGCAAACCATGTCTAAAAGAGATGTTTTTTAATGTTTTAAAACATAAGTAAAAATAAACAAATATTGTAGTAAATAAGTAGCAATGCAAATAAATTTAGGCTATGTGCATAAAATGGCAAAGATATAATAAATTGCAAAATAAAAAATAAGGCTATTTGGCTATCATTGTATCTAGTCATAGAAGCATGGAAAGGTTAAGGTAAAATTCACTTTTGCAAACTCTCCCTAATCTTTGCAACATTAGGGAGTGAGTAAGGCCTACTCTACACAAGCTTGTATTCGCCATCTCCTTCGCTTACAATGCTAAAAGGAAGTTCATCCCATAATGTATCCTACTGCCTATCGTTGTCATCATTGGTTATCTTGGGTTTTTTCTCTTCATGGCTAGGAGCTTCTTCTTAAAGCTCCACTTTAGACCCTTGTTCTATTTCTACGTTGTTGATAGCTAGGGAAGTCACATTGTCACCATGAATGATGATTTTACCTCCCTTGTAAGGAAGGTGAATTTCTTGGTGGATGAATGAGGAGAAAACTCATAATTGAGCCAACCAAGGTCATCCTAGGATTAGGTTGAATCTCTAAGTATCTCTTCCACCACCAAGAAGTTTAAGGTTGTATGAAATTATTCTTTGGTTACAAAATCCAAGGAGATAGACCCCTTAATAGCAATTTTTGATCCATTGAAGGACTTAAGAGCTATAGTGGTCATAGGTTGTACTTACTTAGTTAAGCCCAAATATTCAATGATGGTGCATGGAATGATGTTGGTTGCAGCTCCATCATCAACATCCATCTTATGTATTTTAAATTTTCCTATGCATATGGTTATGAATAAAGGGGCTATAGTCAACTTGCCATTCTAGGGATTAACCTTAATTTTGCTATTTCGAAATGTTAATTGTGTTGACTTCCCCTCCCCTAGTAAGGGTGGAATCATTATTGCATGGATGGCTTCCTCATTAGCAGGAATATCCTCAATAACAGGTATGGAGGTCAACATTTTGACTAGCATCTCACAATGTGTGGCAAAAGTCATGATCAAGTCATATAGGCTTAAGGTTGTGTTTTTCTACTTGAGTGATTGCTTGACTTGTTCCATTACACTAAGGAAGTTTTTGTCATTGGTCATGGGCTTGTTACCCCAGTTGTGCCTTACTTCCTCCATGCATCCCAAAATGCAAACTTTGACTTTATGTTGTGGCTATTGTGGCTCCTTTTGGCTATTTTGGTTGTGGACTTTGGTTTCCTCCTATGGTTCATTCATTGAAAGAGATGGGGTAGAAGAGGTCATGGGTATAGCTGAGATGGGAGTGGGCTTTAATGGGTCCACTTCCTTTCGTACCTCCATATGCTCATCTTCCTTATTGTTAAGCTTTTGCTTATGCTTCATCCTTTGGTTGGTTGTAGTTTTTTGGTTGTCAACCATTGGCTATAGGGAAGAGGTAGTAGCATTGGCCACTACAAGGGATCATTGTGCAGTTGGTTGGGCTACAGCTATTTGGATTATGTTGGGCTAGGAGACCTTGATAACAAAAGATTCCCTTGGAGGCATTTGTAATGGTACTCTCATAATGAAGGGATATCTTAACCTATGGGAAGCTGAAGAAGCTCTTTCATTGTAGAGGGGTACTTGAATCATAAATGGTTCTCTTGTAGGTCTTCAATTATTATCAATGTTGAATGCCAAAATAACATAGGATCTATCGTTAGCATTCAATTGGTCTTTGTAGACCTACATTAACTAGTTTTGTGGTCGAATTGGGTTAGGACATCTAGGACCAATTCCTCCCAATCTATCATCCTTTTTAAGTCATCCTTCAATGCAAGGTAGAAGTCTATATCATAATGAGGTAATTGATGATAATGGAAGAAGAAATCTAGCTTAAAGTATTTAGGCAACTAGGGATCATCATTCATTGCCCAAGTGGGATTTTTGGCTATTTCAGATAGTTGCTTGTGTTTCTTTCGAGAGGGTTTGGTCATTTGTTTAAGTTGCATGCATCCACTTCTTAATAGTTGGTCTAGCAACTCAGATGGTCTTAATGGAAATGTAGTATATTTAGACCTATCCTTCTTTTTGAAGTTAGGTCTACTTGTTGTCAATGCAATGTTTCCAGAAGTTGATGGTTGGTTACTGCAGTCATTGGTGAGGGCCTTTGGTGGGTTGACCTTTGGCCCTTAGTTCATGATCTTATTTTCCTTGGTTATAATTGCTATAGTAGTGTTATTTTATTTTCTCTTTTCCTTGTCCCTTTGTGCGTTATGGCTTTTAAATGATATATAAAATGGATCATGGCTAGCCTCTGTGGCATCCTCTATGCTTTTAGTTTGTGAGAACACTTGGCTAAGAGACAGTGAATCAAGGTAGTAGAGTTTAGACTTGATGAAGTCATTAACTGCTCCTTTGAATATGGCTAACAAATGAGCTTCAACTATGGGCTCTAGTATTTTATTCAGTAGTTGATTCCACTGCTGAATGACTTTTTGTATAGGTTCTAAGGGCCCCTGCTTGACCTTCATGAGTTGGTCAAGTGTTGTGTTAGGCTTTAAGTTATAAATCCTCTAGGTAATGTGTGATAGATTTCCCAGTCAAAGACATAGGAAAAACCCTCATGATGGTATGAGGCCATGGTTGGAAGAGCAAACATTCATATTAAAAGGTAATAAGATGAGCATTAGGGTCAACTTCTCCATTATGTTTGTTAAATTGTGAAATGGGAACACCAAGAGGAAGTGTCAAGGGTGGGACTACAACACTTATGGAATCATCCTAGTAGAAGTCCATAATCTTGATAGTTTGTGTGGTAGAGGCTTTAAGTTTGTGGTGTCTGTCGTGAGGCTTATGGCCTTATTATGGGTTGCATGACAGAAGGAAAAGGTTGCACTATGGTTGTGGCTTCTAGGCCAAAGAAAGAAAAAGATGTTTGTGCGGGTACTTGAGGCATAAATGGGACAAACATGATGTGTGACCCTTATGTTGCTGGGGGTTTCATGGTGGACCCCATGTGAGTAGTTAGCATATTTTCAATGATAAAAGTCATAATTGATGATTAGGTATATTTAAGGTTATGTTGCAAATGGCATTAATACATTATAGTTTGTTATTTGTGGCATTGACTATGTGTGATGTGTAGCTACAACCGACATGGGATCTACCGTAGTAGGGCACGAAGGAGTGGAAGATGGTGACATCGTGCCCATGGAGAAAACAAAGGTATTAAGGGAATTCTTGCAATTAAAAACCTTAATTACTGGAATAGGAACCAAGGATCCTTAGTGTAGGTAGTTCCTCAACCCTAAATCCGCAAGGCCTTAATGATGAAAATGGGATTTGGGGCACCCTGGCTAGTATGACAAATCAACTAGGGACTTGGGAGATGCAAAACATGAAAATGTAAAAAAATATAAATAATGCACATATAATAACTTTAATTCTATTGAACACAAATCTCAAAACTTAAAACTTGATTGAGAAGAGAATAAAGAATAAGTTAGAGAAATGTGTACAAAAAATGGTGCCTAGATGAGCAAAAAGAGGGTCCAATTGTACAAGAGTTCAAAGCTCATTGAAGCTGAGATAATCTGCTCCACGATCTAGGTGCCAAGCCACTCTTGATGCTATAGGACTTTCCTTCATTGCTACAACCTTGGATCTACTAATTTGGTCACTGCTAGGAGGGTGAGAAAGGGGGAATATTTGGATGTTAAATTGTTCCATGTTGGGTTTGGAATCCCAAAAGTGCAATGTTAACATCAAAATCCACCAACTCTCAAGGCCTCAATAATTCCATGCTAGGGTTCAAGAGACTGCAAGTATGGGAACTTTCAATAGCTCTTAAGTGCTTGAAAATGCCCCAAGCCTGGAGTTGTGCCTCTACAAATTACTGCTGAAAATTACTTTGTCACAATTTTGGCCAACCTTGTCAAAAATGTGGAGCTTGCTCAAAACTTTTGGAACCAAAATCACTTGTATGGCCAAAATTTGCTCAACCTATCAAGAACATCCAACCTATTACTCTCTTTTTTGTTCAAAATTGCTAAATCCTTCAATGGTATTTGAGGCTAGCTTTTATAGGATCATTGGGCCATGAATGGGGCTACAAATTGGCTATGATTGGGTTGCAAACTGGCTGCAAATTTGATGTAATTTTGCACTAAATTGGCTATCAAATCTAGGTCAAATGGGCACCCAAATTTGGGGGGGTTACTAAAAATAGTAAGCGCTTCCCCCCATGGCCATTCCATTTACTAAAAATAGTAACCAAGGCACCCCTTCCATGCTAGGGATAAATCTTCCACACTGAGCTCTTCACCATGCTTGTTGAAGTGCCTAGTCAATGTTGAAGTGCATGACTTGATGAATTTTAATTCTTGTGGCTTCCACGTTAAGGGTTTGGACTTTCCACACTAGGGGGAAAAACTTTCCAGGCTCAAGGGAAAGTTTTTAGGCTAGGGAAAAAAGTTTCCAAGCTAGGGAGAAACTTTCTAGGCTGGGAAAAAATTTTCCAAGTTGGGGAAAAACTTTCCACTTTGAGGGGAAAGTTTTCAAAATGTGCCTTTGGTCTCCATGTTGAAGGGGAGAAAGTTTTCAAACCCTCTACCCTTCCATGCTAGGGTTAGGTGAGATCTACCCCCATGCAGGTGATTTCAGCATAGAAAAATGTCTAACCCCCATAAAACCCATCAAATTACCTTTTTGGCATTCTAAAAGGCATTTTTAGATACCCCCCCCCCCCCCACAAGCCCAAATATAGACCCTATGTGACTTTTTTCACTTGAGGAATGAGGCTTTAACCACTTATGAGGCATTTTTTAGCCCCAAAAGTATAAAGTATGTGAACTTGCCCATTTTGGGTTACAATTTTCACATTTATAATGAAATTTTACCTCAGGTTTCTACAAAATTTTGTGGTGTTTCAATGGCCCCTCTTTGTTGGTGTCTGGACAATTGACCCGAGAGGCACCGACAAAGACTACAAAACACCACTACATATTATAACACTACAATGCATAGAGGCCACATGAGAATCAGGCTATCTAGGTTACTAATGTTGCTAGTTTAAGGTGGTGGTAGGCCATGGTACCAGTTTAAGGCCCTAGCAGGTTATGTCACTAGTTTAAGGTCATAGCGGACTGTTGAAAGCAGGCTCACTTGTTGATGATCAGTTGGCTACATGTAGTATGGCTCCAAATAGGAATGATTGAATGGATTGGCTAGCTCATTCCCATCCATGTTGGCTATTCTAAATGCTCCAGTTCCATAGGCTCTAATAACAAGGAAGGGCCCTTCCCAGTTGGCTGAGAATTTGTCCGCATGCTCACAAATGGCCTTAAGGATGAGGCTCCCCTTCTCAATCTTGTGCATGGTCAAGTTATGGTGATATTATTGCTTTTGCCTCTCTTGATAGTGCTTAATGCGAGCAAGCACTTGCATAAGTTGCTCTTCCACTAAATCCAGCATTGATGTCTGTAACTCCTTTCTCTACTCGTCATTGATGAAGTTGGTCAAGGCTACTCAAAGCGATGGTACCTACAATTCAAGAGGTAAAATAACTTCAAAACCATAAACAAGGCTATAAGGGATCATGCTAGTTGCCATGCAATAAGTTTTTCTATATGCCCATAGTGCATGGATAAGTCGCTCATGCCACTTCCACTTGTTGTTGTTGAACAACTTCTTAAGCAAGTTGATGATGGCTTTGTTGCTCACTTCTGCTTGTCCATTAGCTTGTGGGTAGTAAGAAGATGAGAAAGAATGCTTAATTCCTAGGTTATAAAAAAACTCCTTGGTTTCTTGGCTACTAAATTAAGGTCCAATGTCTATAACTGTGGTCATGGGTATGCCAAAACAAGCTACAATGTTATCTAGGATAAACTTGCAAACTTGTTCGGATGTAGTCTTCCCTAGGGGAATAGCTTCAACCCACTTGGTAAAGTATTCAGTTGTAGTGATGATGAAGTTATGCCCTACAATAGATTTGGGTGTTATGGGTCCAATGATTTCCAATCCCCATGGTTGAGATGGCCATGTTATCTAGGTTGTATGCAACTCAGTTGGTGATACATGTATCAGGTTGCTATATTGTTGACATGTGTCGCATCGCTTAACCTTTTGCAGGTAGTCATTTTCCATATGGGGTCAATAGCAGCCTAACCCTCTAATCTTAGTGGCCATGGCTCTAGGTCCTATATGTCCATCAAAAACACCCTCATGAACCTCCTCTAGGACTGTTCTGGGTTTGGTTTTTCCTAAGCACTTTAGGAGTATGCCATCATAGGACCGTCAACATAATGTGTTATCATCGATGATGACATACTACTTTAACTGCTTGCATATGCCATCCTTCTAAGAAGTAGTCAGGCCTTGTGAAGATTCACCATGCATAAGGGAAAATTTCATATCATCATACCACTCCTTAGGAGGGGCAGTATCCTCAATGTTTTGTGTAATGGGAGTAGCATAGTCCATAATTACGATGGGCAACTTGTTAAACACATCTAACATCACACTAAGGGCTAATGTTGTAATTGCATCAGCTATGGAATTTTAATTCTGAGGTATGTGTCAGATATCAATGTCTATGAATTATTGTAATAATTACTTTCCTAGGTCAAAGTAAGGTTGTGAGTGCTTAGCTTTGCAAGCATAGACTTCAATTACTTGGTTAACCATGAGTTGTGAATCGCCTTTGATGGTTAGGCATCTAATTCCTAGGTCATGAGCTACCATCATTCCTTTGATCAAACCCTCATATTTTGCTATGTTTTTGGTACACAGAAATCCAAAACAATAGGCAAAGGATTGGATTTCACCAGATGGGAACATTATGATAGTAGCAGCACTAGCCCCATGGGTGGTTGAAGCTCCGTCGAAGTTCATGACTACCTCATAACCTTTGGGTACTTAACTAACTATGTTAATGTGTTCATCAGGGAACTCAGGGTCTATGGTTGCTTGGTCATCAACCGATGAACTATGAGATGTACAGTTATAGCTTGACCTTTTGTTGAGGATTGAGAAATGTAGTGGAGGTCGAACTATGTGGTTATGGCTTTCCATTAGGCTATACAGCTACCTTTGTAGATGTTGGTCATTATGGCTCTGAGTATATTGTCCTTGTAAATTACATTGACTTGGCTTCTAAAGGGGTAGTGTCTCCATTTTTTCAAAGAGAAAACTAGTGCTAGAGAATGCTTCTCCACTTCAATGTCTTGAGTCTCGTGGGCTACTAATGCATGGCTAAGGTAGTACATAGGCACTTCTGCTCCATCATCATGTTTCTAACAAAGTAGAGAGGTAATGGATGTATCAGAAATGGTGAGATAAATGTAAAACAATTTTCCCTCTTGTAGAGAATAGACTGTAGATAGCTGTGCTAATTCCTGCTTAAGGTTTTTAAAGGCTTCTTGGCATTGAGCCGTCCACTCCTAGTGAACTCCTTTCTTAAGCAAATGATGCATGGGCTATAACTTATTCGTAAGCCTAGCGATAAACCTATGAATAAGTTGTAGTCTATCTTGTAAACCTTGAAGCTATTTAAGGTTGTAGGTGCTACTAATTTGGATATGGCCTTAACCTTATTAGGATCTATATGTATCCCTACCTCAAAGACTACAAAGCTAAGCATCTTGCCAATCTTGACACTAAAGACACACTTCTTAGGATTGAGCCTAAGCTCATATTTGAGGCATCATTTGAGCACAAGATCTAAGTCATTAGCATAGTCCTTGGCTATTTTATACTTCACAGCTATGTCATCTATGTAGTCATTAAGTAAACCTAACATGTAATCATTGAAGATATAGGTCATGGCTCTCTAGTATGTCTCTTTGGCATTCTTAAGGCCAAAGGGCATCATGGAATAACAAAAAGTACCCCATGGGGTTGTAAAGGTTATGCTAAGTTGGTGCTCTAGGTTGATCCTAACTTAGTTATATCCCAAGAATCCATCCATGAAGGACAACAAGGCATGTTTGGCTGTAGTATCGATAAGTTTATCAATACTAGGCAACGGAAAGTCATCCTTGATGGTAACTTTATTTAGCTCTCAAAAATCAATTCAAATATGGACACTCCCATTTTTCTTAGAGACTACCACTATCTTGAATACCCATTTTGCATAATCAACAACCCTAATGAAACCTACTTGGTAGAGCTTTGAGATTTCATCACAAATTGCCAAGGCCAAATTAGGTTTAATCTTGTGCACTTTTTGCTTAATTGGTCTAATGCTAGGATCCAATATGATGTTTTATTGTACTAGACATGGGTCTAGGCCTAGAATATCTTCATATGACTAGGAAAATGCCTTAAGGTTATTTTGTAAGACTTCAATGATGTCTTGGGCACATTTAGGCTCTAGTAAGGAACTTAATTTAAGGGTCTTCTCCTCACCACTGTGTGTTGTGATAGGAACTTCAACTAAAGGGTCTTCAATTATGTCTCCTACTTCTAAATCAAGGGTTTTGGCTAAGTTTTTAGGCCATTCTAAAGGTTTCTCTATTGAGGCTATGTGTTCTATAAGACTCTTAGGCTCAAAATATAGGCAATCATAGTTGATACACTATTTAACATTACCATGAGGTCCATATAGACACAAAGGTAAATCGATTTGCTCCTAGGTACTCATACTTTGATCTTTCATATCAACCAAAAGCATATTAAGTGGCACCTGGTTAAAAGTAAATAAATAACATTAAAATGCCATAAAACATATGCAAATCTAATGCAATCAAGGCCATCCAAGGTCATCAATGAGATACAGTTAATTCGGAAAAGAGGCAAACAAAGATCACATAAAGGTCAAACAACGAGAAATATGAGTAAGGCTACAAATGATCAATAAGGATCATGATTTCACCAATTTAATGCCTTAGTGGGCTGTGATGTTAGTTTATAGTCTTGATGGACTATGATGCTGGTTTTAGGCCTTAGCGGGCCATGGGCACATGGTGTCAAATGCTGGTCAGGGAAGGTCAAACCCCACTATTTGATACCATTTAAAGGCCAAACAAGGGTAAATAGAGTTATAATAAGATAAACAAAGAACATATAGAGCCGTATAGAGGCCATAGAAGGTTAACCATGTCCACAAGGCAATATAAGTCTTAAAAATTAGCTAAACCATTACATAATAAGTCAAAAATCAAGTAAAATAGGCCATATATGATAAAATTTAATTAATATAGGTCAAAAATCATCACATTTTGTTAGTTTTAGGCCTTAGTGGACCATGTTTTTAAGCTATAGGGCTAGTAGGTGAGTTTTGGCATTAATCTGGGCTATTTATGAGCTGTCTAGATCCAAAAATCAAGTGTTTTGAAGCTTCCACTCTGGGCTCAACATCGAAACAAAGGCCCTTAGTATGGAGACTAAGGAAAATAGGTTTTAAGGTGTTCAAAAGTCTAAAATTGAGGTCTCAAGACCTTCCCAAGGTAGTGCAAGGTCAATTCCATCAAAATTGGGCTCCTTGGAGGTCTGTAAAGGCCAAAAAGAGGGGGGCTACCTTAGGGAACCAAAATCCAAGCAAAAATGAGGGCAAAGATGATCAAACAGGTGATTGGAGCCTAGATCTAGAAGTTGTGCATCTCCTAGCTTCATTATAAGGCAATTTGATGTTATTTTGAGGCTCTATGAGTGTTGAAACGACTTCCCCCCCTTTTTTCCACTCTAGGCACAATATCCTCAGTGTGGAAAAATAGGGGGCCACTTATTTGATGTATTTAGAGTGATTTTAGGGCACTTTGATTAAGTTTCTAGGCCCCTAGGGCTATAGACATCAATTCTGCAAGTGTCTAGGCCCCTAGGGCTATAGACATCGATTCTAAAATCTGACTATTTCAAGGGTCATAAGTCATTTTTAGACATCTGAGTGTTGAAATGACTTCCCCCCTTTTTTCCACTCTAGGTACAATATCCTCAGTGTGGAAAAATAGGGGGCCACTTATTTGATGTATTTAGAGTGATTTTAGGGCACTTTGATTAAGTTTCTAGGCCCTTAGGACTGTAGACATCGATTCTGCAAGTCTTTAGCTAATTTTGGCATGTTTTAAGGTTGTTTATGCGTACTTAAGGTCTTCCCCCTATTTCCACACTAGGGGGGTTACTCTAGCATGGAAAAATGGGGGGAATAGGTTTTGCAGGTTGAGATGTGGTCAAACAAGTGAAATCTTAAGGCTATGAGATCCTAGGTTTCTCCAAGGAAGAACTTTAATTTTCGAGAGTGTCATCTTACCTCCAAAATTGGAAAAGTAACTTCACCCCTTGTTTCCTTGCTAGGGACATTACTCCAACATGGAAGAAGCAAGAATCTTGGATCTAGGCCAATTTGGATTATAATTAATAGTGCATGTTACCTCCCAGGATTGTTAAGGTCAAGGGCTATGGATCCATGTTAAAATTTGATAGTTTTGGGCATGCCTAAGTGGTTTTTTGACTTTTCCCCCTTTCTTCCATGCTAGGGATAAAGAGCTTAATGTAGAGAACACGGGGGAGTGGATTTTTGACTCATTTTAACCTCAATCGACTTTTCATGTTAATCTCTAAGGTAACCAAGGTCAAGGATTGGGATTTGGTGTCAATTTTTGGCAATTTTGGGCATTCCAAAATGGATTTTTTGCTTCCCCCCTTTCTTCCATGTTGGGAATAGATAACTTAGTGTGGAAAACAAGGGGGAGTGGATTTTTAACCAATTTTAACCTCAATCAACTTTACATGTCAACCCCTAAGGCCACCAAGGGCATGGACTAGGTTCTGGAGCCAAAACTAGACTTTCTAGAGGTTTTCTAAGAGGTTTTTGAACTTCTCCCCATTTTTCCATGTTGGGGCTTCCATGCTCAATGTGGAAAAATAGGGGAAAAGCTTTCTAGTGCTTTATGATCACTTTTGATCATGCAAGCAGGTTACTAAGGTTACTGGCAATGATGGTCAATGCCTAGTATCAAAGTTTTGCTGCCTTGAGGACTGATAAATTATTTTTGGGCTTCCCCCCTTTTGCATGCTTAGGCTTCCATGCTCAGCATGGAAAAATGGGGGTGATGAGTGGCGAGGTACCCCTACACTCAACCATACGAAACGAGCGTCGCACGCGCGATCCGGTCGAACTCCGCAGATGGACTAGTTGTGGTATCTAGATAGTTAGCCTTAGGTCGCAGTTCGCTGTCTTCCCATCTAGACTAGTTTTGCATATGTCACGTATGGTTTAGTCTAGATGAGGTGTATGATGTGTTCTAATTCTAATGCTACTCCTGATGGCAGTGGAAAATAATATTTAACTAAATCTAAGCTAAGAGGAAAAGGGTAAGAAAATCTAATCTAGCCTAAGTGCGACGAGCAACCGATTCCTTGATCAACCGTACACATCTTGGACTTCGTGCACGACTGCCACTGGGACTACCAAGCATAGGCCTAGGTACGCCACTGGGATTACCAAGCGCAGACCCCAAATACGCCACTGGGTTACCAAGCGTAGATCCCCCTAGCTACACCACTGGGCTACCAAGCAGTCACACTTAAATGCTCGTAATCAAGTCGAACTCGTTCCGCTTCTAGGAGTTTAGGGTTGAGAGACTAATCGCGATAAGTAACCGATTCCTTAACTAGCCGTACACACCCGTAGATGCTCGTAGTCAAGTCGTACTTACACCGCGCTATGAAAGCAATAAATAACATGAAATAAATAACAATAAATAAACTAAGTGAATGCTGCAATGATGAAGTAATCTCGATCTTTATTGCCGGTCATGTGCGTGTCCAAGTACGGCACACTCGAATAAAGACACCGTACAATCACATTCACCACACTGCGGGCAGACACGGGAAAATTCTAACTCTGGAGGGATCAAACTGCCAGAGCTTCGCTACCTAAAACTGGGATGCGAAACAAGGGAGATCCGCCTCTTATTTATAGACATGGCAGCTGACTGTGATATCGCGTACGCGATATCGTAGAGAAGGACGCGATATCGCGGCCGACGCAGACCGCGTCTCATCATACCCCCACGACTGAATAAAAACTCGTCCTCGAGTTACAAAGAGAACAAGCTTCAGTGATTACACAGTGGATAGGTATGGGATTATTAACTGTAAAAGGAAATGGACTAATGCCGCAGTGTGGGAAGACACAACACAGAGAAAAA
>MNCI01031596.1:55043-98116 GCA_015680685.1 Gnetum montanum
AACCAAGACCAAATATAGACACTATGTGATTTTTTTCACTTGGGGAATGAGGCTTTAACCACTTATGAGGAATTGTTTAGCCCCAAAAGTATAAAGTGTGTGAAATTGCCCATTGTGGGTTACAATTTTCACATTTACCATGAAATTTTACTTCAAGTTTCATGGGATGAAAGCTACATGATGAAGCTTGGTTATGATATGCAAAATTTTATGGTGTTTCAAGAAGGTTTCGTGACATTAGGGGATGTTTTTTGTACCAATCCTCCATGGATGTTTTTAGGCTTAGATTCTGCCTTGAATTCATCCTCCTCTTCTTGTTGTTCCCCAGAGCTAGGCTGGTCATCTTCCTCTTCTGTGGCAATCAATTGGGCTAGGAAGCTAGAATAGACACCATTAAGGGAAATTTCTTCATATGGGCAAGGGATGTACTCTTTCCCACCCCTATGTATGAGCTCAAACTCCCTTTTATCCTTGGCTTCAATTTGCGGAATTAACATGCTTTCCTATATTTTGGCATATATGAAGTTATAGCGATCTTTATTTATAGCTGCAAAATCAAGACTCTCCTCTCTAACTCTCAAAGATTGCCTACACTCAATGACTACAGGGTCTTTAGGATCATACACCCTCATGACTTATTGGTTATGATCTTCGCTAGTGAAGGTGAAGGGCAATTTGCTGGATTTTCAAAAAGGCATGGTTATAATATTGAGAATTGCTTAGGAATATGCTATAAATGGTAAAATAGGAGAAAATTCTAGTGAATGGAATTCAAAAAATCTTAGAGGAAATAAAAATGCCAACAAATGATGTACTTACTATAATTAGTAAGTGGGGGATAAGGGGTGTTTGCCCCTTTACCAAAAATGGAATATTGAAATCGGTGGCTTCCCAAGTGCCTCTACACTAGGTATGGCAAGGGGGAAAAGGAGGGTCAGATAATGGAAATCTCATACCTTCTTATTCCAACATTGGAAAGAGGGAAGAAAGTTAGAAGACCAAAAATGAAAACTTGGCAGTTTCCAGAGATGGTTTTTGTAGGTTGCCAACTTTCACCAAAAAGAAAGAAAAAGTAGGCTTAGTTGGTATGGAAACAAATGTTAGTTTAGTGCTAAAGAATATGGCAACAAAAGTTAAAGGTTTATTGAGGCTTCCACACTAGCTTTGCTCTAGGAATTCATAGCAAATGTTGTGAAATTCCAGCACCCAAATCACCTTCAGCTTCTACGCTAAGGTTTCTGCCACAGGGTGGTAAAGGCAATGTTGGATTCCTTGGAGTTTTGGCTAAAAAATGGCTTTCAACTTGTAACAAAAGAAGATCTAGTTATAAAATTAGTTTTAAACTTCACCAACACTAGCCTCCCAACTACTTCCATGCTGGGTTTGGTAGAGGAGGGAAAGAAGTGAGGTTGAGATGATAGAAATCTCACACCTCCTACCTCAACGTTGATAGGGGCAAGGCTAAAAACAAAAATGGAAAGTTAATATTTTTCCACATAAATTGATTTTAGCTAGTTCCTAATTTTCTCAGCTTGGAAAAGTGGGAGGAAAGCCAACTCATGGATGAGTTGAACCATCCACTTTAGAAACTAGAGAAAATTATTTTGGTAGTAAAAACAATAGGGGGAAAGAGATATCAATGTTGGCTTTGGGTTGTAAAATTCATAGCAAGTGCTGTGAAAAGCCAAAACCCAACCACCTACAACTTCCATGTTGCAGTTTTGGTCACAAGGGGGGAAAGACCAACGTTGATTCCTCAACGGTTTTGGGTACAAAAAATCAAGGCAAGGCTCGTAAATGGCAATGAAAGTAATAGATCTAGTTATCGAATGTAGGCGAAGGCCCTCCTTCTAATGCCAAGAAAAACTATTGCGATCAAAAACCTTGATTGCTAAAATGAAAACCAGGGATCCTCAATGCAAGCAATTCCCCAACCCTGAATCCCCAAGGCCTCCTCCATCATAAAAATGGGATTTGGAATGCCTTGGTCCATCTAGTAGATCAACCAGGGACTTATGAGATGTAAAACATGGAAATATGAATAGATATGAATAATACACAAATAATAAATTTACTTTTGAACACAAACCTTAAAACTTAAAAACTTTATTAAGAAAGAATAAAAAATAAGTTAGAGAAATGTGTACAAATGGTGCCTGGATGAGCAAAAAATGGGTTCACTTAAGCAAGAGTTCAAATCACATTGAAGCCAAGGTGATCTACTCCACGATCCAAGTGCTAAGCCACTCTTGGATATATGGAACCTTCCTTTGCTGTTGCAACCTTAGATTTTCCAATTAGGTCACTACTAGGGGTGAGAAAGGTGGAATAATTGGATGCTAAGTTGCTCCACATTGGGTTTGAAATCCCAAAAGTGCAATGTTAACATCAAAAATCCATCAAATCTCAAGGCCTCATTGCTTCCACACTAGGATTCAAGAGAATGCAAGCACGGGAACTTGCAAGAGCTCTTGAGTGCCTAAAAATGCCCCAAGTGTAGAATTGTGTGTATGAAAATTGATTAAAATTCTTGAATTGCTAAAGTGCTTGTATGTCAAAAATTGCTGAAAGTTTCAAAACTGTATAAGTATTAAATCTTGTCAAAAAAATGCTGAACTTTGTCAAAAGTTGCTAGAACCAAAAATTACTTGTATGCTCAAAAATTGTTGGACCTATAAATGGGGCTACAAATTGGTTGTGAAACAACTACAAATTTGGCTTAAAATGGCTATAAATTTAGGTTAGATGGGTGCCCAAATTTTGGGGGTTACTATACATAGTAAGTGCTTCACCCATGGCCATTTCATTTACTATAAATAGTAACTAGGGCACACCTTCCACACTAGAGATGAATCTTCCACGTTGAGCTCTCCACCATGCTTGTTGAAGTGGCTAGTCACTATTGAAGTGCATGAATTGATGAATTTTGCTCCTTGTGGCTTCCATGATGGGGGATTGAATTTTCCACGCTAAGGGGAAAACTTTCTAGGCTAGGGGAAGAACTTTCCAAACTCAAGGCAAAGTTTCCAAGCTAGGGGAAAACTTTCCAAGCTGAGGAGGAAAAGTTTCCAAGTTATGCATTTGGTCTCCATGTTGAAAGGGGGAAAGTTTCCAAACCTCCTATCCTTCAACACTATGGGTAGGTGAGATCTACCCCCTTCAAGTGTTTCCAGCATAGAAAAATGCATACCCCCCATAAAACCCATCANTAGGTGACATTTTTTTATGTGGGGAATGAGGATTTGACTACTTATGAGGCATTTTTCATTGCCAAAAGTATATAGTATGTGAAATTGTCCATTGTGAATTACAATGTTCACGTTTACAATAAAATTTTGCCTCGAGTTTCATGGGATGAAAGCTACATGATGAAGATTGGTTACAACATGCAAAATTTTGTGGTGTTTCATTTACCTCTTAATGAAATTTAATTTGAGGTAGAGGCCCTAAAATCTCAAAGATGTAACATAACTAGGCAATAACCCTTTGGATGTATGTATATGCAGTATAGCCATCAGGAGATTTAGCTTATTAGACATAATACTGTTGTCACATTTTCACCATTATTATGGAGTAGTGATGATTCTTAGTAGGCTTTAAAAAAGTGAATAAAGTTATGATACTTTAGTTTTATAAAAAAAATATTTGAAGCTAGCCCAATATCAAATACAAGGTAATGGTTATAAAGGTGATATTTCAAAGCAACATTGGAGGAGATAATTAGATTCACATGAGGGATATGTCCAATCAAGGTATATTATATTTTAATTAGTATTTTAATAAATATTAAGAGGAAGTTAAGAAACCTTAAAAATAAAATTCTAAAATTCCAAAAATGATGCTCATCAAAATATTAAATTTTATCCAAAGTTTTTATGCAAAGTTGTTGCAATGGATGTCTAAGAAATCAGCGGCCATGGCATGGTGCCTTGTGCTGATTTGAACTATGGGCACCAAATGGTCCCCAATGACATCGGCTTTCAGGATCAAACCCTTACTCCTTCAAAAGATAATGTGGCAAATGCAACTAGATCTATGGAAAAAAAACATAGCCTAAAACACAGTAGTTAGTCATGTGCATCATGGATAGACCACACGATTAACCCACACAACACTAGGCTCATCCAAGCATTAAAGCTCTTAGATTTGATGGCTTCCACAACCATTAAAATCATGCATTTGCAAATAAAACTATAGTTGCAGAAGTCTCCTTCATCCATAGCATACCTTAACTAATGATTCCTACAACAACAGCTACGTCTAGATCGACAAAGTCATGAAATGAGCACCACAATAAGCACAATGCAAGCACATGAGCATCTCTGATAGTTCTTAAACTATCAAGGTACAATGTGATAATCTACAGAAACCTCATCTCTACATATTGGGCAAACAAACAACCTATGGCACATGGAGGAAGCAAAAACAACAATGACAATGACACTAATCTTAAGCAACGCCAACGTAAATGGACACGACAACTAGAAGCATAGCCATGAGACTTCATTACACAAAGATCTAGGAGTGGTTGCCAAGGAAAAAGGGGTGTAAGACATAGAGGTCACCACATGGTGGTCATGGAAAACCCCATTCTACTGAGATCACATTTCATAATTCCATTTGTGAGCACAACAAGCACAAGGCAGTTTATGTAGCTATGAATATCAAAGAAATTGTGGGATATGATGCTTGGTTGCAGGGTTGATGCTATGCTCCTAAATCTTCACCACTGTATTATGGTTCTAAGTGGTTTTATTATTTTTATTTGATATACCTTTTACCACATAAAATATCATATAAAAAATAAAATTAAAACCTTCATTACTGGAAGAAACCAATTTTGGCACAACATCATTGCTAATAGGGTATATAATAACTTCACTCCATAAAATATATCTTCCTAAAATTATAACGAAGAAAATTTATGGACATTTGGCAAACAAACCTTTATTTTCTATATCATTAAAACCCTACATAAGAAGTTATAACCTCCTATGGAAGTTATAACTTAATTTCCTTGATATTTGTGAAGTTGTGATTACCAAGACAACACTTGCCAATTATAGCCTGTATTTCTCCAATTTTAATAACTTCATATGGAAGTTATAACTTCTAAGGTGGTTATGAATTAATATCCCTAAATACTTGTAACATCCTTAACCTCTCATGATTATTGTAACTACCCTAAGGTCACTATATAAGGACTTCAAAGGTAGAATTAATGAGGTGGTGGGGAAATTTTTGGAAAGATTGAAGATTGTAAAAGCATGGCTTGCTAAAGACATCAATTTAGCTTCTTTATTTTAGTTTTTTGAGTTCATTTCTTCCCATTTTGTTTCAGTTACTTAGCTAATGGTTTAGATAGTATCGTGCTTGGCATTTAATTTTGGGATTAGCTAATGGTTTAGATTGAATTTGAATAGATTTATTATGAAGTGTTTCCTGATGTCAATTTATCTTCCTTAAATATTTTAAATTCTCTTAAATCTGCATTCTTTTATTTCTCTTTTTAAGTCCGTTAAATCTCATTGTATTTCTAGTTTTCTTGTGGAACTTTCTCTCTGGGGAAAATTAGGAGTAGATTAGCATAATTGTGCTCAAACATTTTTGTAAAATTTTATTTGCTATAAGTAACGTACTAGAGTGACTATATAGACTAAGTGACTTGATAAAATAGGAACCTTCAACAACTTACAGTATTTGACAAAGTTAGCTAAATTTCTTTTATGATAGGCAATTATAGTTTCATACACAACCCAACCATTTCAACATTCACAACAGCAAACACATCTCATGTTTAGTTCATTTCATAACCACTGAGTCTATTTGGAGGTATATGGATCTGGTGTTGCTAGAGACCAGCAAGCACCTAAACCTTGTTTGAAGAAAACCTTCATTTTCTATGACCCCTTGATCACAAGATCAGGAGGCTCCAATCGCTGGCAGTCTAATCCTAAATAGTCACCAACAAATACCCATACGGATCATGTTACTTGTAGGGATATTACTACCTTTGTGATGGCATCCACCATGACTATGGGTCTTGCCACTATTGGTAATATTCTTAAGATTGAAGTGGAATCCAACTTTGATAATATTGTTGTTGATGATAAGGTTACCTATAGTTACCTTAAGGATAGGACAACCTCCTGGGTACCTACCTCTTAATGAACTTTGAATTTAAGGTAGAAGCATTTGACTCTTAAAGATGTGACATAACTAGGTAATAGCCCTTTGGATGTTTGTATTCATAAATGTCACAACCATCATCATCAAATTTAGAGTCTAAAACCTTATCAACTGTAGTTGGTTTTCCTTTATTTTGATAATAATCCTTCCTTGCATCTTTTTTATTTCTTCTATCTTTATCCTTAACTCTTTTCTACTTTGCTTTCTCCTCCAAGATCTTAAGTGCTATTTGAAATTTTTCATCTATGGAATCCCACATCTTATTAACCTTAGTTAAAACTTTGGTAACATATTCTAGATTAGCAAGGTCATTCTTTGTACTACCTCTTTTAATGGTGCTCACTTATAAGGATCACATAGATATATCTTCTTCTTATAGATTGAGCCCTGTTATACTCTTCTATACACTCTATTTTCTTTATTTCTTCTTCTTCTTTTGTCACTTAATCAATGAACCTTCGAATCTAATGAACTCCCATCTCTAATAATCTTCCTTGAGTGGAGATTCCAGAGTTTGTTTTGTTTTATTCCTAAGTCCATCTATGATATGATGCAACTATATCTTTTGAGAGAATCCATTACTTAGACATTTGTGAAGTAGGGAGTAGTACTTGTCCAAGGCTACATCAAGGGATTGATGATTCCCTTACTTCTAGTCTTCAATCTACTTTCTTAAATTAGACATCATGGAATACACTTTATATTTATCATTGAGCATCTCTAGCATCGTTTTCCATATTCTAATGGATTTTGGTTTCAAAAATTTGTACCAACTTTCTACTTCATTGATAAGAGTCTATGAGAAAGTTTTATATGCTACCAATAGTTTTCAATGTTTTGTAAGATAGAGGCATCATGAAAGGATCGCAAGTGATGTTGTTGACCTATATTATAGCATTCCTCAAATTTAGGTATATTTTTCATGTATGATTGTTTGATTTGACTATTCCTTTGATGTCTAGAAGAAATGTAAGATGCCTCCCATGTATTTATCATGCTTCTTATGGTAAGTAATGATTTATCATAATCATCATGATCCTTATGGTTCCTATCATAACTATGTCTCAATTAGTGTGGCCTACTATGTCTTTGTTCATGATGGTCCCTTTCTTTCTATTCATATCTACCACTTTGTGACCATCTTTATGATAGTCCCTTCTATTATCTCCACCTTCCCTACAATTGTTTTCCCTTCTATCTTAGTTGCGTTCACCCTCATTAGTGCTTGAAAATGGGGATGAAGAGGATCAAGATAAAGAACTAGGAGAGTTATTCTAGCTTATTCTTCTTTTGTGACCTCTTTAATGCTCTCTTCCTTATCTGCTATAATGCCTTGGTCTTGAGGTTCTCCTTGTTCTAGGTTCTATTCTCTCCTTGACTTTATTTCTTGCCAAGGCTAAACGTAGCCATGAATGATTCATGTCATCTCTACTGAAGCTTAGATGATTTTGGTATTAGGACTACTAGATTGGTAATTAGTATCCTTCTTTTTTGACTATGATGCTAAGTCAATAGAAGCCCCCTTTTCTTTGGAAGCCTCATAATGAGCTTCCATGAATCTATCCTTGTAACATTGGACCTCTATGAATTGGTAATTTCTAGAGATTTCATCAACTATTTTATAGTTTAGAGCTATTGCTTCAAGCCCTAGTCTCATCAATGCTACCATGAACATTGATGATACTTTCAATTAGGTCGTAACATGATGTTGCCTTCCATGTATCTCAATTACAGTTTTTTTACTTAGTAAATAATAAATGTGAAATTTGGATAATAGGGATTTGGATACTTGTAGAAAAATTTATTTGTTATGGAAAATTATCTTAACTCCTTGTGATTCTATCATGTGCTCTTATTGAATTATTTACAGGTGAGAAATCTACCCTATGAGAAGATCACAATGTTTACTTTATAAGTATGCCATAGAATAAATTATTGCTATCATTAGATGATAAGTCATGGTAAGCTCTAACATCGATCCTTGAATGATTCTAATTATCTAAAACACTAACACGAAGTCCCTATTAATGGCACTAATCATGAGCTATAGAGTAACCCACATCCCAACCATACAAATCAGAAGTATTCACATATGATCTAGTTAAATTCCATGGACTTGACGTAGTTGGATATCATAGATAGTCAAGCACTAAGATGTTGATCGTTGTCTTTCCAATCACACATGTGTGGGCTCAAGTTGTATAGTTAAGTGTGACTAAGGAATATGATTGAATATTTTATTATTAAAATATGAAAATAGATATATGATTATCGTAAGTGTAAATAATAAGTCTACTCTAGCCTACTCTAGCCTAGCATAGAGTATGTGTTCCTAACTTTTTATATAACACATGAATATATGTTAACACTGCTAGATTACCAAATGTTCCATTATTGGTCATACTAAGTGATTCACTACTCAAATTATCATATGTAAATATGCTTATACTTGAACTCGGTCATACTCATGTGAATTCACTAAAGAAGATGGAATAAAATATGTAACTAATTGCATAGAAAATGAAGAAATAATTAAAGTAAATTATAAGAAAATAAATTAAAGTGCTAGGCCAAGTGATGTAATGAATGAAACAAATCTCGATTTTATTTTCGTCATGCTAGTGCATTCAAGTACAATAAGCACTCATATGAAACTCTGTATAATCTATTCAATTCACACTACAAACACTCAAAGGAAAAAGTATTTTAACTTTTGTGGTAGAAAATTGCAAGATTCTAGCTTCACAATGATCAAAAGGTATCATAAATAAAGTGTATGCATGTATTTATAGAAGTATTTATGAGGCTTACATCAACATTGATGCATTAATGAAGCTAAGGCTCTATTGATGTTGATGCACTAACACCAAGGTGTTGACATGATTGACTGACATAGTGGTTATTAACAGTATAATCACAATCCCATTAATTAATTTATAATTAACATTAAATATAACTTTTCTTGCAAAAATTAAACTAATAGAAATAATTAATATCTCTCAAACTATAGAGATTATGAAGGATTCTAAAAAGCTTTTGATTTTATTTTACCTATTGATTTATATAAATGTATGTTAATACATATCACTTCTCAATATATCTTTCTACATATTATTGGATTTACTTATCTAAACAAGGGTTTTACATCAGTGATTTAGGCTATCTTTGAATGCTATATAATTAGTATTTTTCATTATTATTATTTTTCTTAATCCTTTATTATTGTTGAACTAGCCAATTCTGAGATGATTGAGAGATCCTTGGATCTTAAAGTTTTTATAAGTCATTGCAATACTTATTTTTTGAGAATAGAAAGTGGATTTTGATCTTAATTATTCTAATTATTTTAAAATTTTTTGTTGGATTAAATTTGAAAATCTTCCTCTTATTTTTCAAAGTGTTAAAGTAAAATTATTAGTGGCATTGGTACAATCCTTAAAATAAAGTCAAAAACATTATTAGATGGTGTGTAGTGCATAGGTTATTTTATAGAGATTAACTTACAGTAAAGGAAAATAAAATTAAAACTCAAGGCAAGTAATCAATGTTTTTCCTAAAAAATCATATTATACATTATGAGGATGTTATAACTATTGTCATCATGAAGGTCATGTTCTTTGGATTTGTCATCTTCTTAATAAAAATGTTGCTTATGAAAAAAATAAATAATAATTTTTAGAAAAGATAATTAATTATAATTTTCAACAAATATAAATGAAATCTTCTTCATCAAGTTTCAATCTTTTCCTAATCCTTTTAACTATGAAGGTATGTATAATTTATCTATACCTAAAGAGAATTATTCTTTATAAAAAAATATTTTTTTAGCAAGAACTAATAATAAAAGTATTGATGCAAAAGGATTTCGCTTGGTGCAATGTAAGAATAAGAGGTCTATAGATATTGATTTCAATTCAAATAACCTTAAGGTATTTTATTCTATCTCTACTTCTACAAATACTTCAAATACTTTCTCATCAGACAATTCTTTGTCACATATTAGTGATATGGATTGTGAGATAAATGTTGAGCTTGAAAAATCAAATATGATGATATCTTCCCATACATCTCAATGTTAGGTTTATCATGGAATGTTTAGGGCTTTTTTAATAGGTCCTTGGTAAAGCTTGCTAAGGAGTGTTATTCAAACTAGCATTGATCCTCATATTTTCTTTTCCTAAAAAGGATTAAGATTTTAATGTATGATATTAGTTTTGTTGGCAAATACATTTTAAAAAACTACATTATTACTACTTTTTTTGTTGTTCGTAAGGTTAATAAAGGAGATGTTGTCGTTCTAGTTAATAAGAACTGGACTAGAAAAGTTTTGAATTTGGGCTCTAACAACCTTGGAAGAGTTATTTGGACTACTTATCAAAGAGAAAAGGAGACTTTGGACTCTATAATATTTATGTATCTAATAATTCAAAGGTTTGAAATTATCTTCTATTTCTACCTAAAATTTCTTAGACTAGTGGAAGTGATTTCAATATGGTTGAAAGATAAACTTGGTGATCTTTCTCTTAATATGTCTTCAAGAAAAAGATTATTGATATAATTTTAAAGAAATTTTTTTAAATGTTAGCTATTTATTATCGTATCATTTAAATAAAAAGAATTATACTGAGTATAATTATTAGGATAGAAATTATAGAATGTATTATCGACTTGATAGATTTTACATCTCCAATGTTTCTTTTTAGAAGCCTACAAGTAAAGTAGAAGTGCATATAGATGAAACTTTATGAGATTACTTTCCTATTAGTGTTTTTCTTTTTGGGATTAATTCCTCCTCCTTTCAAAAGCAAGAGCTTTTTTATATAAATACTAATAAGTTCATGGTATCCAATGGAAAAAATATTTTGAAGTCTTTGTGAAATGTTAAAATGAAACCTATTGGTAATATTTGTTGGATTGACTAATGACATCAAACTACTTGTAGAGTCAAAAATTATGCAAGATGGTTTGGAAAGTAATTTGCTAAGGAAAAACATCAAGTTAAAGAAGAGCTTGAAAATTTTATCAAGCACATAAAAATTATTTTAGAATAGAATCCCTTTAATGTTAGAACTTAAAAATTTGTCAAGCACAATTATTGAACATCTTTGAAGGGGCTATTAATAACTATACTAGAGGAAAGCTGGTTTATCCTATACCAATTAGCCTCCACGATGCCATAACTTTAGCTAATCATATAAAAGAAGTAATAATCCAATGTAATGAATCAAAGTAGGTAAATGTATATAATACAATCTATAAAGGAACAAAAGATAAGACCTCATAAGATGTAGATTAAATGGTTGCTTTGGTAAATCAAAATTCATTAACTTCTTCATCCATCATCAATCATGTAAGAAAAACCTCATTGAATGGGAGCCAACAATAAAGACAATCCAAGGATAGGTCTAGATCATAAATTGCTAATGAGCTACACTCAATATTATAACATGCTGCTAAGAGGTGGGTACATAACACTAAAACCTATCTCAAAGAAAACATGGGCTAGGTTTGAATGCTTGTAGATTCTAGGCACATATCCTTCCTAACACATGGAAGGAGATCCACTAGTTCCAAGATGGCATAATATTAACAAATTATGCTGCTATCATGAAGGTATAGTTCATGACATACATGATTTCAATGCACTTAAAGATGAAATTTGAGCTCTTATTGAAGAAAGAGGAATAGTTTTTGATACTATTGTTCAACATGATAATCAAGTATCTACATTTTACCATGAACACAAAGACAATCATTCCAACATGTCATCTGTCGTCCATGTAGATCCCTCTCAAACTAATTCTTCTATACTTAAGAACAAATTCCTTTATTCAATCCTATGAAAAGGTATGAAAAGTTTCATTCATCATAGATCTTACACAATCTTATGACACTCATCCAAATTCCAACTTACCTTCATCTACTCCATATTCTCAATCATGTCCCTTATTTCATCCCACTTCATAGGAATCACCATTGCTTTCTACACCTATGACTCCAATTTACATACTTACCCAAGCATGAAAGGAGGCCATGCATAATAAGGAGAAAGGAAAATAACAATTATATAATAAATCTTGTTAATAGTAAAGAAAGAAACCTATATTTTTTAATGCTCCAATAACTACTCTAGCTCTTCCATCACCAACAGTCTTTCGAGTGCTTTCACCTCCAAAAGATTTCACATCAAAGAATCGTGATTTGCCCCAAATTGTTATAATAATAAAGTAAAAATAAATAAATCTTTCCTTCTTTGACCTCATTTCCACATCTAAGGAGTATCATTTAGTGTTGGAGGAGCTTCTCAAGTTAACCACCATGTTTGGAGACATCCACCTTATGCTCAAGCCATCATATTAGTGCTCAACACTCCATGGTATGAGGTAGGCTACTTGATGTTTAGAGGTAAAACATCAAAATTCATTCTACAATGGATGTCATGCATTAGCTTTCCATCTACATCATCATACAAATTTGGGAAAACGTGATATTACCTCTAGTACATGTCAATGAGGGAGTCAGATCAAACATGATTTGATAGGCTACTATTGAGTGTGTTGACATTGAAAAAATAGTTACATACTCAAAATCTAACTTAACTTCGATTTCATTGAGCATAACTAGAGAAGAAATCATATGCTTGATTAAATTAACCTTCTTTGTGAGAAATTATATTAATTTGGAAGCTAATTTTGTAGTAATTAGAAACTCCTTATGAATAATCACTATCTTAGGAAGATCCTAGTTAGCTTACCATTACACACTTTCCTCACCTATACATCAAAAGATACACTTTTTGTGCAAAGATACATAATAATCATCCATGTTGATTCTAAAGCTCTTGTAATTTCTCACATAAACATATAGGAAAAAACCATGCTAGACTCCTAACCCATTACCACGGGTCAAACATCATCATCACAAAAAATCGATGAGCCTAATGTTATTATTCTAAGGTCATCTAAATCTTAAAATTTCATAGATCTAGGCTTCAGCAAACTAGACACCATAGAATTTGTCAAAAGTATTAAGGATCCTACTTATTCACATGGTAAGAAAACCATCACCAACATATCCTCTCCTAGAAAATTACATGATCTTTGTCTTATCATCTTTATGCTTTTAATTCATGTGTTGGCTTTAGCTTAAACAACCATATTTTCTCATTTAATTTACTCTATGCTATTTTATATAACATTTTATATCTTTATCGCTAATTTTGAATAATATTTTTATCTACTATATTTTCTCTCATTTTGCATCTTATTTATCAAAAACCCAAAAAAAATCATAAACATATAAAACTCAAAATTCATAAACAAAACTATTCATCATCATATCTCCATTCCCTATACCATAGTTCTTAATCTCAAAAACATTCATCCAAACACAAATACATAATCTTTCAAAGACATCAAACACATCAAAAACCAATATTCTATCATTCCTTCTTTATTCCTTCCCCACAGGCACCACCTCTTTAGTTCTTCTTGTTTCCTATCTTTCCTTCTTCTTTTTCTTCATTATTTATTCATCATAGTTTCCAATACCTATGAGCAGTGTATCCCTTGATCAGTCTAAAGCTTAGCTACCATCATCATGCTTATCCTCAAGCCATTATTAGTCTAATTGTCGTCATTTTTAGGACTTTATCTATGCTCAAATTAGAGCATTGTATTATCTTCAATCAACATTTAGCATGATCATGAAGCTATGTAACATCACTAGTTTAAGCTTTTTGACAAAACAAAATCATCAAGTTTGCTCATATACCTTGAGACATATAGCCAATTGGATATATTAGAAAACTTATAGAGGAATATATTGATACCTAAAATGTGACTCAAACTAGTAATCCCTTAGCTACCAAGATAAGGAGGTAACTACTTGAGCCATCTATCACCAACAAGTGAAATCTTCATCACCTTGGTATAGTTTTTTTTTATGTTATCATACCATTAAGGTAGCAAAGGATTTGATGTTGCTTATGATTTCCTATGGTTACCTATATATTCAAGTTTTCAAATTAAGATATGTATCTTTAGGTGTAACTATGTTTCAATTATTTTAAATTCCAACATCACCATAATCTCTCAATTTAAGGGGTCTTGGATCTTTGAAATAATTGTAATACAGGTATATCCCAAGATATTTAATCTAATTAGAAATTTATAACTTAGCATTTCCCATCAAAATTGAACCCATGACTTGCATCTTTTAAATAAAGAGTCTTACTACTAGACTAACACCTCATTATCTCTCAATTAAGGTAGGTTGGTTATCTACTAATTGTCATAGTCTCTCAATGGAGGTAGGTTAGTTATGTCATAGTCTCTTAGTCTAGGTAAGTTTGCTATCTACCAAATACTATAGTTTCTCAATATATATTTTTATCATGCTCCCAAACTACATGTGTTTAATATACCCCTTGAAATTAAACATATGACATATACATTGTAAGCTATCTCTTAAAATTAGACCTACAACTTGTAGACTAGAAGTTGCATATTACAAGAAGGTATAGGATTATTGAAGGGGCAATGTTAAACCCTAGAAAATGAATAATGATATTTAAAAAATTCAAAGTACATCAAATCATCAAAGTGAGTGTCTAAAGAAAAAGACCAATGGTTTTAGGGATGCATTTTTAGGTTTCCATTCTTACAACCAATCCTAAAATACCTCCCCTATGAGGTAGGAAAAGGATGCGACCTTGTCCTTATGTAGAAGCACCCTCATGGATTTTCACTTCTTACTAATGATTTCTTGTAAAGAGAAGAAGAAAACTCTCGCTAAAGAAAATAGCATACATCAATTAAAGATAAAGAACAAAAAACAACAATAGCTAAAAGCTTCTAATTCTTGAGCCTCCACAATAAAAAGAAATTAATATGATAAAAATCAAATTAATTATTTAACTTTCACTAGGAGCTTTTTTACTTAAAATTGTAGATAAAAAGAGACATCTTTGAGAATTTTTTATTTGACACCTAAATAGAGGTCTTAGGTATGCTCTTGTTGCTAGAAAGTAATTGCATCCCAAAGCTTCCAAATGAAGTATTGAACAAGGAATTAAAGACAATTTTAAATGCAAAGAAATGAAGTAGACAAAGTAGGCTAACCATGAAGAATAACTTTATTAATGCTTGGTTGAAAGTTATTATAAATTCTAGATGTTCATTTTCAAGCATGTTAAGCAATAGGACACTCAAAAAAATGAAAAAATAAGTTTTCATTTCTACAAAGAGGACATTGAGGACAAACATTTCCCATGTGTTTAAGAAGAATGCTAATATGAAGACCTTGATGAACAAGAAACCATAAAAAAATACAAATTTTTAAAAAAATGTGGGAGCTTTTCAAATATATTTTATTTTTATCATTGAAAAGTGTAATGATAATTGCATTTTCTAGTCCTTAGTGAATTTGTTATTGATGAGTCATGTTTTTTAGGGCTTCGATATCAAATCTAATATTGGAGTCACGTTATTAGGTATCTGATATTGGAGCCGCATTATCAGGTATCAAATATTGAGGCACAACCTCTAATGTCAAGGATTTGATATTGCCCCTTCCATGCTAGCCTATAAATACAACACTTGGGTGCATAGTTGGGATATAGATTTCGATAGATTCATATAGATTTTAGAAGTAAACATAGAGAAGTTTTGTTAGCTTGTTTTTAGTGCATGTTCACAGTGTGATGTTAAGGGATTGTACAGCTTCCTTATTCAAGTGTGATGTACTTGGTCATGTTACATGTTCAATAATAAAGATTGAGATTACTTCCATCATTGTAGCATCCACTTAGCTTTATTAGTATTTTTAATTACTTAAATGCTCATTGTTTCCTTTAGTTAATGTTTATCATTTATTGCTCTTTAACATTGTTTGTCATTAAGTGAAATGAGTACGACTAATCATGAGCACTTAAGTGTAATTACTTGGTAACCCAGTACTATCATCGTTTGGTACACCTAGTGATGGTACACTTGGTAATCCCAGCGGTAGTTACACGAAGTCCAAGGCATGTACAAAAGGTTAGGAATGAATACTCATCACAAGTAGGCTAGTTAGACTTTACTTTTTATTGTTAATTAGCATAAATAATCAATTTTTTATTATCATTAGGAGTAGCATAAGGCCAAAATAACATCAATTATCATATGCCTCACTTTGGACTAAACCATGCATGACAAAGCTACCACTAGTCCAAGTAGGAAGACAGAAAACTATGATCAAGACATAACAGTCTAAATACCACAACTAGTCCCATCCATGGAATTCCACCGGATCATGCGCAAATGCTTGTGATTCGTATGGTTGGGCATAGGAGGTAGCTGTTGCTCATCGATTATGCATAAAATCATTGTTTGTAATAATTTCATAAGCAACTTTATAAATTAAAAGGAAAAACGTATTTTTTATCCTTCCAAAAAAATATCTACTAAATCCTAATCCAAATTTTTATCAAATTTAAATAAATTCTTAAGATTATAAATTAATTTTTCAAATTTTTTCTCTCTTGATATTCAAACCATGTAAGTTAGAAACTTCATTCCAAGTAATCCATGTATCATGCTTATGTAAACAAGAAATTGTAGTGGTACCAAATCTATTCCAAGTGATACGCAATCTAAATGCATTAGTAGCCCAAGCTCCTTCATTAAAAGGAAGCCATCATGGGCTACTTTCCTTAAGCACATCCTCTAAAACTATAATATGATTGTAATTCCAATATTTACTAATTTTGTACCATGTCTTCTAAATTTGTTTAAGAATTAGAGAACTATGAATAGAAATAACTTTAAGGAAAAAGAAGATAGTAAAGAAAGTTATTAGAAGACCAACTATTATCATTCTTAGGTTTTCCATGCATAAGTTTGTTTCTTAAAAGAAGTGTCAAAACATCATCTTTATTAACGCACTTTTCAATCCATTCTACTAAAAAAGAAATACATTGATTATAATAATTAATGAGATCAAGTCCTCCATCTTTATTACTACTAGTGCAAATATCCCAAGAAACACTTGAAAAAATTTTCTCTTTTGGTTAGTGGACTAAAGAAACTAATGGGTAATATGATCATTTCTTTGATAATAAGTTCTAGAAGGAGCCCAACAACTAAAGTAATAAATATGAGTTGATTACAGCATTTTCTTAGTAACTAGAACTTTGCCAACAAGAGTGAGCTTTTTTTTTAATTTAATTAACCACATAATTCCACGAGATAGTAAGATTAAGCTCAAAAGGAAATTGTATTCCTAAAATTTTGAAGATACAATATTTTTTCAAGATTTTTCAAGGTTTGAAAGTAACCCACTCATCA
This sequence comes from Gnetum montanum, assembly GCA_015680685.1. NCBI lineage: Eukaryota > Viridiplantae > Streptophyta > Gnetopsida > Gnetales > Gnetaceae > Gnetum > Gnetum montanum. The sequence continues at coordinate 72,563 of MNCI01031596.1, forward strand.
ATATTGTCATTACAATAAATAATAGTTTTTTGTCAATTGATTTGAGTACCATATAACATGCAATATTCCTTCACTCTACAGTATTAATATGTTGCAGAGAATTGTTGATCATAGAAAAAGAATCATCCACAAAGTGCATGTTTTAACCAATTATGTACCTTGATTATCAATTAAAATTTTCTTAATAGAATTTCTTTGTATATCATACTACATATTACATGAAAGAAAAGTTGTAGTAATAATAAAAAGATAGGGAGCTAAAGAACAACCTTGATGAATTGACCATTGAAGATAAAAGAAGAAACTTAAGCTAAACTTAGTAACAACCTAATCATTGGCATTAGAAGGTAAGGTATGGACAAGCTGAATAAAATAATCATCAAATCCTAGTTTATAGAGATAAGAAGTAATGAAATTTCATTCCATATTGTCATAAGCATTAGAATAATCTAACTTAATAAAAGCTATGTACCAATTAGTATCAAAAGCCCATTGCATTCGCTTCCAAGCTACAATAACATTGTTTAAGATATGTCTCCATTTAACAAAACTAATCTCCTCAGGTTTAATGATATCTTCAATAACCTTTTGAATTCAATAGGCTATGTATTTAGCCAAAATTTTATAAGTATTGTTAAGAAGAGCACTAAGTCTCCAATTACCAATATGTTGAAGATCTTTATTCTTTGGAAGAAGATGAATCACACCTTTATTAATATTTTTACTAAGAAAATTTTTTTTAATGGCTTCTTGGAAAACATGAAAGAGATCAACTCAAATGATGTCCCAGTGCTTTTTAAAATACTCAATAGGAAAACTATTGAAACTTAGAGCTTTACTATCAACTAAACTAAAAGTCACTACTTTGATTTCTTTCACTATAATTTATGCTTCAAGAATATGTCTATGTGCTTATGTTATAAGATGAGGAATATGCATACTAAAGGCCTAGAAGGATTCCTTGCTAAGAACTTCTAAAGAAGAAATATAAGAAAAATGGTTTGCTAAAAAACTGTTAATAGTCTCAAGATCTTTAATGATGAAATTTTTTATATAAAATGATTCAAGTGTAGGTACCTAATCCTTTTCTTTAGAAATTTAGAAAATTTTCTTGCAAGGCTCATCTTCCATTTTTACCTAACCCATATGACTTTTAGTGAGAGCACTTTTAGCTTCAAAAGTATCCCAACATTATTTAATATAACAGGCTTTAGGCAAGACTTTTTAAGTTTAAAAATCAAAACAATTCTAGTCTAATAGAATTTGTATTTGCTTTACAGATTTTGTAGGATATTCTTCAACTTATCTCTTACACTTAGCAAATTTCTTTTCAAACTATCTAGCATAATTTTTGACACTATATGTAGTTTGTTGCCACCAATCAATCTACCCAATATCACTAGTAGGCTTTTTTTCTTTACATTTCATAAAGACCTAAAAATATTTTTCCCACTTGATCTAATGAATATATTAGCATTCATACAAAAAGGCTCATGCTTTCGAAAGGATGAAAAATTAATACCAAAGAGAAAAATGCTAATAGGAAAATGATTTCACAAAGTAATATCTATATTGATGAGTCATGCTTTGCTAAGCTTCAATATCAAAGCCTCAATATTGGATACCCGATATCGGAGCCCAAGAAGTGATGTTGGATATTCGATATCATCGCTTCCATGTTAGCCTATAAATATAACACTTGGGTGCATGATTGGGACATAGTTTTAGTTTCAATTTTCAGTTAGCTTTTTTGTAGATTATTAATTTTCAGTCCTATTATTTCCTAGTGCATGTCTACAGTGTGATGTTTGTAATTGTACAACATTCTTATTCGAGTGTGATGTACTTGGACATGTTACATGACCAAAAATAAAGATAAAGATTACTTCCATCATTGCTGCATCCACTTAGATTTATTGCTACTTTAATTATTTAATTGTTTAATTGTTTACTGTTTTCTTTAGTTAATGTTTCCATTTATTGCTATTTACTATTCTTGTCATTACACAAAATGAGTATGACTAATCGCAAGCATTTAAGTATAATTACTTGGTAACCTAGCAGTGTATTATTTGGCAAGCCTAGTGACATATGCTTGGCAACCCCAATGGTAGTTATACGAAGTCCAAGGTATGTGCAAATGGTTAGGGATGAATACTCATTGCACATAGCCTAGTTTAGACATTACTTTCCACTATTTATTAGCTTAATTAATTTATCTCTTTATTGTCATTAGGAGCAACATAGGATTAGGCAACATCAATCATATGCCTCACTTTGGACTAAACCATACGTGACAAAGCTACCAGTAGTCCAAGTGGGAAGACAACGAACTATGATCAAAGCATAACGATTTAGATGCACAACTAGTCCCATCCATGAAATTCGACTGAATCATGCTTGAACACTTGTGATTCGTATGGTTGGACATAAGGGTACCTAGATGCTCATCATTGGCACTGTTGTCGAGGATGGTGCTTGTTATCTATATTAGTTATATCATACATGATCGCTATAAATGCGTTAACAATATATCTTTTAGAAACTATTAATTTACACACATCATTCACTAAAAATAATGTCTATTTCACAAGGAAGCGATAATGCATTGTATAACAAAGACATTCATTGAAGAAATAACAAGATATATGATGAAGAAAATTAGAGTAACTAACCTCATGCAAGGATTTCATATGTTCATGACCACCCTGACGACACTCAAAGACTACATTCATCTAAGATAGACAACCTTGGAAGAGATGAAGTATGTCATGGGCCAAGGAAGGCCTCAAGGCCTAGGACCTCCTCAAAATCTAGAAAGGATAAATCAAGGGACCCTAGGAAACACCATAGAAGCCATGGAAATCCTTCCAATTCCTCATATTCCTATCTCCCTTCAACATCTAGTTCTGACGAAGATGAACATAGGTATGAAAATAAAGCTCCACCAAAGGGTTGGAATAAAAATAGAAATCAAAGCTATAGGATAAATCAAAGACATCAAAATGAACATAGACAAAATTGTCACAATTAAATAGATAGAAATAGTTATTTTCATCATAACATGTCTAATGATGATGAACCCTTGTTGACCACTAAGAGCCTAATGCAAATCACAGAGGTAGTTAAAGTATCTTGCAAGCATCGCAAAGAGAGTTGCTTACCTAGGCTTGATATGAATAATATTTCTAAATTCGTAGGAGGCTATGATTTAGATCCACAACATCATTTACAAGCCTTCCATGATGCCTGCACTTTCTACAACATTGACAGTAGGTGGCAAAAGTTTAAGCTCTCTCCTAAGACACTAGTTGATAGAGTTGAAGTGTGGTATAGATCATTGAGACCAAATTCAATCTGACGATGGTCCACAATGTTGGAACTATTCAATGAGAAATACTAAACCTATGTGAGGGTGTCCAACCTGAGGAGATAGATCCCAGGATGGAAGTAAGAATAACATGAACCCTTGGACATGGCCTTAAATAGATAGTATTCTCTACTGAATATATGCCCATGTCATAGTTTCTTTGAGGAAAGACAACTTTTCCACATCATAGATGGGCTTCATAATGAAACAAGGGAGACCCTTGGGATGTATGCCCCAAGTCAATTATATGAGCTACAAACCCATCAAATCCAAGCTAATCAAGCATGTCACAAAAGAAGAAGGAGAAATATGCAAATGGGAGAATGTTAAGAAATATCAGTGGGATCCAACTCTTCAAAAGAAGGAGGTCCATATCTATGGTAAGGAGAAAGAGGCTGTCGTCAACAAGGTGATTCCACAATGAACCTTGTCTATTGATGAACTTGAAGTAAAATTTAATAGGATGTCAAAATGGGTATATGAAAAATTTACAACTTTGGTAGAAACTGTTGAAGAGAAGGTCATGCAAAACAAACTAGGAAATCATAATAAACAAAGGGGGCAAAACTAAGAAATAGTTAGGAACGCTTTTCAGCAAGTAGGCAAAATGACTAAACAAAGTGAGGCTATAGACTCATCCACAGATGAAGGTAATGGATGTGACATCTACATATATGATCATCTGAAGGGCCATTTCCTAGTCTTGTTACATCTACATGATTATTGGGTAGGTGTCTTAAATCTAAAGTTTGTACAGAAGCACAGGCCAGGAGATTTCCTCTTCCACAAGGTAATTATAGACAATCCCACAACCAATCGTACTATTTGATGGGGACTTGTTACTAGCCTCAACACTATCATCAATCATAGTGGCAAAACCCACAATCATGGGGGAGGCCACCACCAAACTAGCCTTATCCTTCCTACTAGTCGAAACTACACGAATATTATGTTCAATACCTAGTTTCTCCAACTAGTTCTATGTCCTCTACTTCAAATCGCCACTATCACTCTCCCAAGTACCATCAACCCATAACATCTCTTGAGGGATCACCACCTCATGCCTCTTACCATCCATGCTACCCTCGATATTCTCATACTCCACCTCATCACACATTGCCGCCAATGACATAGGAATGGTTGACATCACACCATCAACAAATGAATGCCACTTGTGCTGCGAATGTGCATAGAAATGCTGATACTAGTAGGTTCCCACTGCAAACTCAAAAATAATCATTCTTTAGAAAATGCCATAGGTAGAAGCAAAACACTCATGGACCAACCACATTGTCTAAACCATCACAACGCTAATCTAGTGCAATGCCTCCCTTTTCACCATCACTGTCCTTTGATCTTACACAAGGACCACCATTCATTGTTACTCCAATCCCAAACCCAAGTAATCAATCTAATAGTGTGGGAAGACAAACGAATCCATGCATACCATATCATGATCAAGGATGCAATCATGGGCCAAACACTCACAATATTAACACACATTTTACCTTGATCTACCAAACATTTAACAACCAAGTGTGTGAACAACAACCTATCTATGTAGCCGCCACTAAATCAAGAGAGACCTAGTGGCTTGAACATGAAAGGTTAACAATGTTTTATACATGCATGAAGCCTACCTATCCACTTATTAATTCTTACCACAGCTGATCATTTAGTCCTGGGGAAAACCCTTCATTCTAACCTCCAAAATTAATAAGTGTTTTTCATCTATTTGTTTTACAATTTCTATCATTTTCTTATTTCTTGATACAGTTTTTCCTATCCTTTTCAATTTTTTCCATATTTTGTTTTCATTTTCTTTGTTAGTATTCTCGCTTATAAATAAAATTATCATGTAGCCCATTGAGATGAGGTTTTCTCTATGTTGTCAAGTCATAAGGGATTGATTATTTGCATAGTGAGCCATGTCATCCATCCACCCATTTTGTTAATAAGAGTTTCTTATCGTGGTTATAACGATATTCTTTTCCATCATCAAAACTTAAAACAAATTCCTAATCATTGAGCCTGGAGTGAAAAGTGAAGAACTAAGGGGGAATGTGAAGGGTGTGACATCAAGGGAATTTATGGATTATCTTTGGCCACTTCTGTATGTTCTATCATGTTGCTAAAGTTGTCATTATATCCTTGTAGATCTAACGAAAAATGGGAGTAAGAGTAAACTAAAAAGGCACTAAATAAATTTCTGACTGTCCACTGGAAAGACATGTACCCATGCCTGAAGGTTACTGACTTCTCAAAATAACTTCCAAAAAAAACCACACAGTGCCATCGATAAACTCCTCCCTTGGACAAATGCCAAGTGATGCTACTCTTTGCAACTATGGTCATCTTATGGTTGTCAACCAAAGTTATGAAATTATATGATGTTACTAAAATGTGGTTTGGACTTGGTTTGAATCTTGGGAAGAAGGGCTAATGATTAATTACCAATTAATAACACACAAGAATTCATTATGCCTTTGGTAAGACACCTCACATTCCAATTTCTATAATCCTTTCTACAATCCATCTTGTCTTGTTGTCTATGTGATCTTAGCTTATGGTTTTGTGTAACATAGAGTTATTCCCTCAAATTCATGGTTTTAACATATGTGTTTTATTTCATAGGTATGCATTGCATTCAACCCCTTCAGTGCCTACAGAGATTTTTAGGTGTAGTTACACAAGGGCATTATGGGCTAGAGCCTACTTTAGGGAGAACCCACTTATGTAATTTTTGTGACTTGTACTTGTTTGACACAAAAACATCATTCTTAACCTTCAAAGAACTTCTTTGTTAAGTTTCATGCTTTCCCTTATCATGTAATTGATCCATTCCAAAACATCGATTTAACACCCCTTTTCTTGCATCTTCCAAAGCTTTAAATGTTGAAGACTCCATCTTCTACCACTTTTGATGCCTTCATAAGATTTTCTACTTATCCTAGAACTATGGACCTACCTTGCAACCTTCCAACCAAGCCTTGAGCTTCATTTTCCATGCTCAATATCCTCAATTAATGCACTTTCATGGACCCCAATATTGACTACCCGATATCGAGTCAGCCTCAACATTAGATACCTAATATCAAGTCACAGAGAACTTATATATATGATCCCTGTGGTGCCCAAACTCTATTCTCTTCATTTGCAACTAGGGGAGTTTTTCAAATTTTCTTTCATGACTTAGAGCTCTACACAACCAACTTCCATTTGCAATATCTCGCTCAATACTAGTCTGATTCTCATACTGTTTGGACTTATTTGAACCTAGAGTGTTCAACTTAGTCATGGGGGGAATTCTTGGATGGAGAACTTGTGCCAATTTTTCAAATTTTTCTATCACTCAGAGGGTATTACAAGAGTAATAAGGTTAAAAAAAATCATATTAATGCTAGAAACCTTAATTTTTCCACCCAATGAACCATAAATTTTCCAATACACCATATATAAGCAAAAAGGAACCAATCGCGAAGGGTCATAAACACAATAAATACTTTTTAGGCATTTTTCTAAAAATTTTTCTAACTATGCAATCATATCAACCACAAAACTTAATGGAACTAAGATCATGACTAAGGTATAAACCTAGTAATGATGAATAACAACACCTTAGTAACATCCGATCCTTAATTGATTACAGATAGCTCCAAAAAGAGGAGCTCAAGAAAGCCCTTTGTAGGAAGCAACCAAATGCCCAAGAGGTGGTAGGGGCCAATAAGGTGAGCATGTGAAGCACGAGGAGCAAGAGGCCCAATCCTTCAACATCCATCAAGAGGCTCTTGTTACTGAGGAGCTGGTCTAAGAAGAGGCCATAGAACCCCAAGCTCCTGTGTAGGGACAACGTCTTACATTGTCCATGGAATGTCTTAAGGCCATTCAAGAAAAATCCATGTTGACCATGATCATTATGGAGATGAAATTCAACTCGTTCATGGCATTTGCTCCTAAATCAATTCAGACACAACTCCAGGCATAACCCTTGTGGCCTATTTTCTTTGATAATGGTGGATGGTACCTTGGTGAAGCATACCAATTCTAGCATAATAAGGAAGAAGGTACCAATGTCAACATTTATGAAGTCAATGTTTTGTTCTCGGTCAAAGTAATCATTGAAGTCCTTAATCTGCCAAATGAGGGGGCTAAGTTAGTCCATCTATCCACAAGGTCTGACCCTAAAACTAGGAAGCTATGGTTTAGGTAGACATACGACAAGGATGACAAAACATATAATGAATTGACTTTGGAAGAGAGGACCTATTTCAAGATAGGGACATATCACCTCTTTCCCACCAAGTGGCTCAATAGAATCTTCACATATGCAACCAAGGGAAGTGTCATACTAATGGAAAAATACATGGCTAACCTTCCCTGGTTATATTGCATAGAAATTCAAAGGTAGTTTGAAGAGAAGAAGGTAAAGAAGAAAATACTTCCATTTCCTTGCCTAATTCAAAAGTTGTGAAAACGCGTTGGAATCTTGGGGTACACAAATGACATCCCTAGGAAGGCTCAAAATGCCTCCTTCATTAAATTACTCAAACCAGCAACACTAAGAAAAGACCTTCGTAAGGAGCAAAAACCAAAGAAGGAGGCAAAACTAGAAAAAGAAGAAGAACAAGATCTTGAACAACGTTGTCAAACATAAGCTCCATCACCTCCACCACAAGACTATAGACCAATAATGAGCCACTTACAGAAAATTGCTGAAATGATCAGCTAGGGGAGCAAAGAGGAGTCAAGCCTCTTCAAAGTCCTAGACGAGGTATGGCCCACTATTTCAATCAATCCAACAAGAGGATAGGTGTCACTACAGTTAGGAGGAGAATTCCAACGATCTAGACAAATCTTTGGTAATGCTGCATTGTTCCAAGTGATGCTTGAAATAGGAGAAGATGCCATAGTAGTGGTCATGCAACGTTAGGATGTGGCAGGTGCAGCAGAAGTAATAATAGATCATATCAAGGAATCATTCAATATGCTTTTTGTGCCCCCAGTGAATTTGACTAGGACTAGAGATGCGCAAATGCTTGCTGGGACTCCAATGACTCCTGCAATACATGAGGATGTATTGGATCAACTACTATAGACAAGACAAGTAATGACCATCCCATTTGACATCCCCAGTGATGTCATTGCAACACAATCAAACCTCATCACCACCAAAGGAAAGTTGGTCATGGCTAAGACTAGGATAGACCATGTGGAAGTAGAAGTGTAACATTTTTAATAGAACTTGGCTGCCCTAAGAACTAAAAGATGGGATCTTGCCCAATTCATCACACTTAACCAACTAGATCAATTTAAATCAAAGCTACTGGAAAAATTACTTGAAGAGAACAATGCCACAAAGTAGGAAAAGGACAAGGTGGTCTAGAATGCCTCTATTGTAGAAGCACAAACTTATGCTCATAAGAAGGCACTGACTATAATCCAAGAAGAGAATAAACAACTTGCTACCAAAAATTCAAGGTTGACCACCATAGAAAAACAAAAATGCTCTAAAAGATAATGTCCATCAGTCGTGACAACAATTGATGAGGATCAACCAAGATATCAGCAAATTAGCCAAAGAGAAAAAAACCCTCTCGATGGAGGAGGTCTATGCCATTCAACAAAAGTTTGTAATCAAAATAAGCATGTGGTAGAATAAGGCCAAGAAGCACAAGAGGTTAAAAGAACACTTCTAGAACCAAGCAAGCATGTATAAGCAAATCAATGAAAAGAAAATCTAGATGGCCAAAGCCTGCATTGGATCCATGTTAATGCAAATCCTTGACTAGCAGCCCATATTAGATAGTTATCCCTTGGTCTAGCAAGTGGAAGTAAAGAGTAAAGACTTGTAGATTGAAGATTTAAAGGAATACATGGCATTGGCTAACCTTAGATATGTCAACCTTGCCATGTTAACAACAGGTTGGCCAAGAAATGAATTGGAGTAGCAGGTAGCAACCACCTACACATTATACGAGAAAGAATTTGCAAATAGAAAAGCCACTTTGCAAAAACTCGATGTAGCAAACTTAGAACTTGAGGTGATCAAAGCTCACTACCATGGACAAAAGGATGTTGCCTCTAACCTAGCTCAGAGATTAATAGATCATCATGAGTTGCAAGAAAAGGCCAGGGCCTTTGAGGAGGAACAACAGCAGTTCGTGGCCTAGTGTGTGAAGGCCAACAAAATGTTCCTGTACCTGCCATGCCCTTGGGATGTACTACCACCAATAAACATCAACTCAGTAATTTGGATGGTACACAACCCAAGGATGAAAAAAGAGAAGTTGCAGGCACTACTTACTCGCTACAAATTTCAAAAGCCTGGCGACAAAGAGAAATGACCGATGGAGAAGCCACCATCTCTGGGAACTACATGAGCTTCCCATTTTTTATGTCTTGTAATGTTGTATCCACATTTTTGTAAAAACACAAGTGCGGCATGTAAGAGTCTATATGTTTGTTTGATTATTTAAGTCAGTTAATAATTCCATACCTTCCCAATATTTTGTAAAGAACTTGTTCCTCATTTTGTTTAACTAGAGGATGAGATTTCATTCAGTCGTGTGGGTATGATGAGTCATGATTTGGTCAGCTCCAATATTGGATATCCGATATCAGAGCCTTGATGTCAGATACCTGATATCAGAGCCTAAGAAGTAATGTTAGATATCTGATATCGTCTCTTCCATGCTAGCTTATAAATACAACATCTGGGTGCATGGTTGGGACATAGTTTTAGTTTCATTTTTCAGTTAGCTTCTTCGTAGATTGTTGATTTTCACTCTTATTATTTCCCAGCGCATGCTTGCAATGTGATGTTTGTAATTGTACAACATTCTTATTCAAGCATGACATACTTGGATACATTATATGACTAAAAATAAAGATCAAGATTACTTCCATCATTGTGGCATCCACTTAGATTTATCATTGCTTTAATTATTTAATTATTTAATCATTTACTATTTTCTCTAGTTAATGTTTCCATTTATTGCTATTTACTATTCTTGTCATTAAGAAGAATGAGTACAATTAATCGTGAACATTTAAGTATAATTACTTGGTAACCCAACAATGTATTGTTTGGCAACCCCAGTGATGTACGCTTGGTAACCCTAGCAATAGTTATATGAAGTCCAAGGCATGTATAGATGGTTAAGGACTAATACTCATTGCACACAGGCTAGTTTAGACTTTACTTTCCATTGTTTATTAACATAATTAATTTATCTCTTTATTTTCATTAGGAATAGCATAGGATTAGGCAACATCAATCATATGCCTCACTTTGGACTAAACCATATGTGACTAAGCTACCACTAGTCCAAATGGGAAGACAACGAACTATGATCAAAGCATAACAATTTAGATGCACAACTAGTCCCATCCATGGAATTTGACTAGATCGTGTGTGAACACTTGTGATTCATATGGCTAGGCGTAGAGGTACCTAACCACTCATCATGTATGCACTTCTACATTCATTATAATCTTCCAAATGGAAACATTATAGATGTAAAATCTATCAAGTTGATAATAATTCTATCATTTCATTAATAATTACACAAACTATAATGCTTTTCATTTGAATGAGATGAGAATAAAGAACTAACATCAAAAAGAAAATATTTTTCTTTGAAATTACACCAATCTTCTTTTTCTTAAGAAGATATATTAGGAGTAAGACAATTTAGTTTATCTAAATGACTTTTAACTATATTGAAATCACCTCTAATAATCCAAGGAACTTTAGGCAAAGATAGAATCTATTTCCAAATCTCTAATTGATCTTTTAATTTATTAGGAGTATAAATATTACAAAGTCCAAAGTTACCTTTTTCATTATGACAAATAATTCACATTCTTAAGTTGACTCCATGAATCCATAAGTACACATCGCATGCATATCACGATAACATCATAAGCATAGCATGACAATGACCACAAGTAACTAATGCTATGTGTGCCATCTTAAGCCTTAGATACTACATACTCAATAGAGCACACATTTAAACACATACATATATATGATTTATACATGCCCATGTATACATATTACATTAATGCCATGATCATAGAACTCACACATATAATCAACACATAAGCATTAAAAGCTTAAAGTGTCATATCATCATCATATGTGTCACATACATATGTAAGGCAATATCATCAATTGAAGATTTAGAAACTAGTGCTATAGGCATTCTTGATAACATATATGCGTACACATGACTTGTCTTATTAATCATAATACATAAACCTCAATTAAGTTTGACTTCTAGAAACATATATTACTTTTAGACTAGCTATGACTTGGATCATGACTTACAACTCACTTACAGTGGTCCACTACAAAGGATTGTAGCCTAGTTACACCATGTACCTCTTATAAAACAAATTCTCTACTCATTACAACCCACATTACACTTGCATCCTGAATAATTTATGGACTTTGAGTCGATTGTGACAATTTCACAATTGTATGCAGATCATGTTGAATTTAACATTAAACTCCAAAAATATGCCATGATCATGATGTGACTTCATGGTGATTGTACATAGCCCACATCCTCAATCACAAGCCCAACATGATCCATACCCTTAAAGAAACCCTAAGTTGACCCAGCCAAAACTTGAGATTGCATAGAAATATGACATAATTATGAAAAAATGCAACATCCATTAACTCAACATGCATATCAAACAACACAAAACCTACATACCATAAACCAAAGGTTTAGAATGCACAATGTGACATCTACCTATTCATCGAGGCCCATGAGAATGCACAATTATCTCCTAGCATGAAATACGAGACAAGTAAAGAATCACACCTAAAATCTTGAAAACCTACTAAAATCTAGAATTTGTAAACCAAAGCACCAAAACACTCCACATGAAGTTTGGGATCCTCTAGAATTTGAACCAAACCTTCTTAACCATAGCCTATCTAGCATGAGCTCCCAAACATCCCATAAATCATAGGAATCAGCTAAGAAATAATAGAGATTAAAGAAGATGAAGAAATATAGTAGTGATGAGTGGCGAGGTACCCCTACACTCAACCATATGAATATGAGTGTCTCATGTGTGATTCGGTCAAACTCCAAGGACTAAGTGCTTACACACCCTAATGGAACACTTAAGGTTAATCAATCGCTATCTTCCCAAACTTACTTGTATTGTCATGGCTATATGGTTAAGTAAGCTTGAGGTATATGATTTTTATATCTTTTATCTTTTTAATGTCTTATGCTAATAGGGGAAGGTGAAGAGAACTAAGTAACTAACTTTCATTAACTATTCACTAACTAAGTTCTAATTGTCCTAGCACCAGTATCTGTTCCCACTTGCCGCACTCACCCTGAACTAGTGCAACGTTGTTGGGATTACCAAACGCTACTAGTTATTGGATTACCAAGCATTACACATGTGCTTGAAGCAATCGTACTGAATGCACTTAACTAGAAGAGTCAAGGGTTGAGAGAGATTTAATTATCTAGGAAAGCGTTTAAACATTTAACAATAATTAATTCCTATTTAGCTTAGTCCACATGCTGCAAGGTTTATCAGAAAGTTCATCTTTATTGTCGTACACAAATGTGTGCTTAGGTAAAATTTGCTCGAATAAAGATCCATTTACTTTAAGACTCCTACTGTAGGCACATGGAAATTATTCTAACTCTAGAATGGCAAAACTACTATAGTTTGGCTAAGGGTCTAAGTCTAAGTTTCTAAAATAGGGAAAGCTACCTCTTATTTATAGACATTGCAGTGGGTCGTGATATCACGTACGCGATATCGCAAGGGTGGACATGATATCACAGCTCATCATACCCCCATGACTGAATGAAAACTCATCCTTGAGTTCCTTATAAAATATTGGGAAGGTATGGGATTATTGACTTGAATGACACTAATGGTGAATGGGGGACATGTGAACGGATCATCATTACAACACATAACAATATTAGTGTTCATGACAACAAGAGTGAACACTATACACATTTGACATCCAACCTTATTTGGTAGCTAAGAGAGAAGAGAGAGAGAGAAAGAGAGAAAAGAAGAAGTCTATTGCTACCAATGCCAAGATTGCACCTTTTGTTGTCCATCCATAAGTGCCTCATCAATCTCGTCCCTTGTATAATGATTCCAACACCAATCCATTTTAAGTGTTGCCTCTAGATCCACTCCATTGTTGTATGATTACCATCTGCACACACAACACAGTCTTATATTAGCAAGGGTAAATGAATCACAATATAGTTGATACCTTGCCTCAGTGTAAGGTCCATTGGCTGAGTTGTGAAATGGCTAATGTGGATGCTGGAGATATAATACTGGTGACTACCCAAGGTGTAGGGGTCAAGAGAAAATCAAAAAAATTAGAGCAGGACCCCCATGACTAAGAGCGAACCTTCGATAGCAATAGAATGGAAAAATATAAGGAATAAGAAAGATGGAGAACCAGAAACAACTATAATGCCAATGAAATGGATGTCAGAGATGGGAATGAACAAAATAACTAGTGATTGCGAAAATGTTTAAGGGAAAGAAGTTAACTGATGCACCAAATAGGAATGCCAGTGGGTCCTCCCCAAAGCAGGCTTATGCCCTTAATGCCCTGACAATCCCACATTCAAAGAGTTTGTAGGCTCTGAAAATGTCATTTGAAAGCAAGAGTTAAAGTCTTAACCACAAAAATTTACCAAAAAAGAAAATAATGCATCAACCAAAATATGGACTATTGATACAACCGGCAATGAGGTGGAAAATGGAGAAAGAAAGATGGAAAGAAGAGAATGAAATGAAGTCTCAAGAGCAAGGTGGTGTACAGCCCCTTGTGTATTAATGGATAATGTGACTTAGTAGATCTCATTCCAAATCTAGCCTGAAACAATCCACATCTAGTCACTTCACATTAATACATTTGGCCAATTCATCCACCTAAAGTAACAAGAATGCTTCCACCAACAAGTCACCACCATTTCGACAAAATGAAAAAGGAGAAAGTAGGAAGCAAGAAGGGGCCTTAGTTAGAGGAAACATGTTTATTTAGTTCCATAACTAGGGCTTGTAGCCCAGATGATTATTTTGTCTAAGGGATGTGCTTTGAATTCTCACTTTTCCCTTGCTATTCCTTTTTTTTTTGTAAGAACCACACCATGAAAAGACTTATTATTTTTATTAGCTCAGCTCCTAATAATGGAGCAGCATCGAAATGGTAAGGCAAACTCAAGAAGAAGATATCCAAGCACCCAAGAGAATGGCCAGCACAAATGCATCAAATCCCCTTGAAGTCATACCCTTTTCAATCCTTGAGTCCTTTTTTAGTTCGCGAAATGCCTAGTCAACAATTCGTTGATAGTTCTTATTATTGAAAGAAAGAGACTATACAGTTCCAAGCCAAGAGAAACCATAGAAATTCATGGATGCATGGATGACGTGGACTCATTGCCTATTATATCAAAAGAACCATATCTTAGTATCAACATTATAACTCAAAGGTAAAAACCAAACATTAGCAATTAATGGAATACAGTTCATACCATCATCAGGAGCACTTATTAGGTGAAAAACCTAACAAAATAAATAAATAAGCACATAAATAAATGAAAAAGTATGAACGATGTTGCAAAACAAAAACAAGAAAAGCTAAAGAAATTTNGGTAAGATTTAGTCTGTTGTACATTGACTAGTAATCTTTTTATCGGAGTGCTTGTTTGAAGTTTTTAGGAATTTCCAGCTTTCCCCTATTGATGTTTTCAGGTTAAGGGTTGGAAGTTGGCGACACTCTTGCTCCAGTTCATCTATGCTTTTGACGTGGGTGCAAGTTGTTTCCCTAGTTAGTTCCATGCATGTTGGTGAGTTGCCCTCTTAATTAACTATCAACCACTGGGTGTCTTCTTGTTGTGTGGTTGCTACATACAGGCACTTTTGTATGTTAATTTCTTGGGCACACCAGTTGCATGTAGGCAATGTTGAACATTCCTGTACGCAATCACACCCTGTATCACTATATGTGATGCATGGAACTCTCTTCTTCTCGATCTTCCCAAAAGTGTTTTCCTTAGATATTTCTAGAGAAAGATCGTGGGTTCCTAGGCGTGCATTTATGGTACTTAGCCATGCTCTTCCCATTATTATTGGGAAGTCCCCTTTGTCATTGTTTACTTGTATCACTAGGAAATCAGCTAGGTATGACCACCCACAAATAGTGGTAACAATGTCCTCCACCAGTCCCAAGGGAACAGTGATAGACTAGTTACCAGCTTTAAGCGAATATTGCTCTTCTTTAGTGGAGGCAGGT
Source organism: Gnetum montanum (assembly GCA_015680685.1). Lineage (NCBI taxonomy): Eukaryota > Viridiplantae > Streptophyta > Gnetopsida > Gnetales > Gnetaceae > Gnetum > Gnetum montanum. The sequence continues at coordinate 88,249 of MNCI01031596.1, forward strand.
TCAAGGCTTTATACATCTCTTGTGATATTAAGTTGACTTGGGAACCTGAGTCTAGAAGACCTTTACATGGTTCATTCCCAGTGACTTGGAGATAAATTAAAGGGCTTTCGGGATCAGAGAATTTTCTAGGAAGGTGGCCTTTCTTAATCCAGTCAGTGACAGCATGTGTTAACATAACCGTGTGCGTTGATCTCTATTTTTAGTTTGAAGGGAGCTCTGAAGCCTTATTTGATGGAGAAGCGTTTGTGGTTGTGAGAGTTTGGTTGGAATGTTGGTTTTGAAGAAAGGTCTTCTCTTTGTATAGTTGTCAGAACTAGCAGTGGGTTGAAGGTTTACAGCTCTCGTAGCATTGCGTTGCTGTGGTTGAGTGGGGAGTTCCCCTTGCATTGTTGGAGCGGGTGGTAATGGAGCTATCGGTGTGAGAGTTGCAGATGGGTTTGGAGGATGGTATGTCTATGGGTTGTCTCTCCTAGGAGAAGTAGTCCTATAATACTCCTGAGCTTGGTAGTGACATTGTGGTGTCACATGACCAATAGAGTCACGTGGAGAGATTGGTTGCTGCACATAGTAGCCATATGGATCCGGTTGCCGATAAGGGTATTGTTGCCTTCGCAGTGGCATCCCCCATGACTGTGGGTATTGCCACTGTTGGTGTTGCTCAATAGGTTGTGGTGGAGTTCCACTTGGATAATACGTTAAAGGTTGGTGAAACTGCCTTGGGTTACCTTGGGGATAAGGTAACCGTCAGGGTGCTTGCCGTTTGTTAAGTCGTGGGTTAAGTGCATACACCCCAGACTCTTGAAGATGTGAGATTACTGGGTAACATCCCTTAGGATGGTTGTATTGGCATATCTCACATCCATCATCATTATCCATATCAGAATCCACAACCTCTTCGGTGATGGCCATTTTACCCTTACCTTTGTTACGTGCATTGTCCATGTCCCTCTTTTTCTTTTTGTCATAGTCACTACCTCGCTCCTTAGACTCCTCTACAATTTTGAGAACGGTTTCAAATCTACTATCTAGGGAGTCCCACATTTGGTCTACCTTTACCGACACTTTTGTTATTAATTTTTGGAGTGGCAAGGTTTTCCTATGCACTATCTCTTCGAGTGGTGACTCTTCCTCCTCCTCATAGAATCTCACTCTCCTTTTTCGGAGGGAAGGATCGCAATTGTACTCTTCCACACTTTCTCTCATATGTAGCTCCCCTTTTTCCTTGGCTACTTGCTCCAGTAATCTATAGACCTGATGGGACCTAAGCTCTGATAATCTCCCTTGGGCATACGTTCCAAGGATTCTCCTTGTTTCATGCCTAAGTCCATCTATGAGATGGCGTAGTTGATCCCGTTGTGCATAACCATGGCCTAGGCAACGATGTAACAGTTCATAATAACGGCTCATGGCAACATCCAAGGGTTTTTGATTTCCTTGCTTCCATCCTTAGATTTTCTTTCATAGGTTGGACACCCGAGAGTATGTTTGATACTTATCATTAAACAGTTCTAGCATCATACTCCATCTTTGAATGGATTCTAGTTCTAAGAACTAGTACTAGCTTTCCGCTTCTTTTACTAATGTCCTTGGGAACAACTTTAGTTTTTTCCATTCATTCTCAATGTTCTACAAGGCACATGCATGATGAAATTCTTGTAGGTGATTTTGAGGATTAGTGTTGTATCCCCCCTCAAATCATGGGATGTTATTCATGTCTAAACTCTTGATCCTGTTATCTTTTTGGTGCCTTGTGGAAATTCTTACGGCCTCCGTGATATCTAACATGCTTCGGGTTGCAAGTAGGGGTTCTTCATGGTCATTTCGTTCATAGCATCTATGATTTCTATGTAGTTCCCTACTCTCCCTTCTTCCATGCCGTGATTCTCTAGAATGTACTCATCCTCGTTCTCGACTCTCTCGTTGAGGTTTCTCACTCTGTTTACCTTTATCCTCACGGTTAGGTTCCTTATGATTGCATCCTGACACTGAAGGAGAGGGTGAATGTGATGATGAAGGTGAAGAAGAAGGAGAACCATTGCCATGACGATGTTTCCTACCTTCTCTTCAGTTATCTCAGCCTCAATTGTGATTACGATCAGACTGCCCGCCCTTATCATGTGTTTGTGTTCCCTCATTGAACACTTGGTGTTTGTTGGGATCAAAACTAGGATTGTGAATCATGGAGTGGAGGTTCTAATACACCACCTCCTGACCATCATTAGGAGGGGGAACATCGTTTTGTGGAGAACCTATTGAAATAGGTTCACCACCCTTAATTTTGCTTATGATGGGTGGAGTGTTATGGGGTCCTTTGCCCTTCAACGATGTATAGTATCTCTCCTGTCACAAGTCCCTTTGATGTTGCGCTTCTGTGGGATGGTAATCCCTTGTGTCATAATCGTATGCAACGTATTCCACGTATAACTGTGACATGCCTACTCACGCGAGAGCACGAAGAAGCATGTTGGGGACTGCTTGATCTGGAGGCAACACTATGTTACCCTCCAAGTCTCTCCAATGCAGTTATTCATCTTGATGGAGAATAAAGGTAAAGTCATGTACATACTCATCGTGATGAATATATACCACATGAAACTATTGAGACACTAGTGGATCTTGGTTACATGTGTTGCGCAGCCGACTGTCTCTTGTGTGAGTCCTAGGTGGTGGAGTGCTTTTGTGCGAAGAAGAAGACATTTTTGTCTTGTTCAGTGTGTTGTTTACCGTTGTCTTATCTTTTCCTGATTAACACTGAGGGTTCGTTCTAGCATCCCAACGATATGAATGATCTCCTATGTTCTATGTAGTGCACAAACAACTAAGTCCCCAGCAATGGTGCTAATGATGAGTGGCGAGGTACCCCTACACTCAACCATATGAATACGAGCGTCTCACGCGCAATCTGGTCGAACTCCAAGGACTAAGTGCTTATGCCCCTTAATGGTTAATCAATCGTTGTCTTCCCAAACTTACTAGTATTTTCACAGTTGTATGGTTAAGTAAGCTTGAGGTATATGATTTTTATATCTTTTATCTTTTTAATGTCTTATGCTAATAGGGGAAGGTGAAGAGAACTAAGTGACTAAATTTCATTAACTATTCACTAACTAAGGTCTAATTGTCCTAACACCAGTATCCGTTCCACTTGCCGCATACACCCTGAACCAGTGCAACGTTGCTGGGATTACCAAACACTACTCGTTACTGGATTACCAAGCGTTACACACGTGCTCGAAGCAATTGTATTGAATGCACTTAACTAGGAGAGTCAAGGGTTGAGAGAGATTTGAGTATCTAGGAAAGCATTTAAACATTTAACAATAATTAATTCTTATTTAGCTTAGTCCACATGCTGCAAGGTTTATCAGAAAGTTCATCTTTATTGCTGTACACAAATGTGTGCTCAAGTACAATTTGCTCGAATAAAGATCCGTTCACTTTAAGACTCCTACTACAAGCACATGGAAATTATTCTAACTCTGGAATGGCAAAACTGCTATAGTTTGGCTAAGGGTCTAAGTCTAAGTGTCTAAAATAGGGAAAGCTGCCTCTTATTTATAAACATTGTGGTAGGACGTGATATCGTAGCTCATCAAGTAGAAATTTGAGATGCANAGGACGTGATATCGTAGCTCATCAAGTAGAAATTTGAGATGCACTATTGGAAGAGAAAAATTTAGTAAAGTTTTTTATATTTAATTAAAACTAATATAAACTAATTTTATTTACAATTTTCACTTTTCTAAGGTTTTTAATCCATTTTCCATGTTTCAATTAATGTCAATGGACCCACATGTCATAACACACTCACAAAATTTCTAATTCAATTTTTAATCAAGTCTCATAACATCATAAACTATCCATCACATAACCATGAGACCATGCAAACATCATAACTCATGTCAACCAATCATACAAACATGAACACATCACATGATCCATCAAAAAACATTGATACCATGCACATAATGCATAATCATAACACATAGTTGAGAGTCACACCTACATAGTACTTAGCCTTCCCTTGCAACCTTTACTACCTATCAACTACAAGCATCCAACTAGATATCTAGGAAGTTCAATGTACACAATCAAGGTATCATAATCAAATATACATATGTCATGAGATAATAGAAAATATATCATAAAATAATGTATCTAATTAGATACTCTCATAACCACCAAGTCTAAACATGCATCGTGAACATAACACAATACCTTGGGGACCTACAGTAAGGAGTTGTAGTTGTGGGTTACAAAAATTTAACATATTAAAAAATAGCTTATTAAACTACAATATGATAGTGTGGATCTCTAAAGAGATTTTAACACTTCATACTAACTTTTTTTAAAAAAAAATTAAATTTTTTAGCATAAGTTGTAATGATGTCATAATGAGGTAGTAACTTCAAGTTATACATTCAATTCTAGTGGGCAATACTAATTATAAAGTTCTAATTTGACTATATATCTTAGGGGTAATATTATTTTTTTTAAAAATGTTTTAGGTTATAATACCTCCTAGACATATTTAAAATTAAAAATTTTTTCCTTTCTATGCTATTTTTGGGTGTTGGAACCCTTAAATAATTGTAATATTGGTACACCCAAAAACAATAGTCCAAATAGAACTTTATAAGTTAGCATTGCATGCCTAAATCAAACCCATGACTTGAAATTTTCAAATCAAAGGTTTACCACTAGGCTGACACCTCATTGCTCTTTCTATGATATTTTTGAAGTTGTCTACTTCATATTTAGTCTGTGATATACTTTGAAAATAAAAAGGAAAATTATAAAAATTTACGTGTCCAGATCCATTATGTCACTAGATATAGTGCATGTTTTATTAAGGAAATCTATTATCATACATTTGATCATAGGTTCAATAATAATGCTTTAAATAAAGGTTAATATATTTCATAAAAGAAGCAGCAAAAACATATTTTATCCGATAGATCCATAATGTTTTTTTTATGTGAAGGTAGTGTTGTTTCTTTGTTTATTTTACATTATAACTACATTTAAAATAGATGTGATAGTGATTTTATTAATTATTAAAAATATGTAATGTTTCTCTTCTTGATCATTAGATTATATACTTTGTTTCATAGTAATTAACTAAGTTTATTCAACATAGATGTTTCTTTTATTATGCTTTAGCCTTGTAATCTAATGGTCAAGGTTTAATTGTTTTTAGCATATGCATTCAATATACCCCAAGATATATTAGCAACATGATACTTTACAACTTAAGAGAAACATATAATGTCTCAATTGTTATTTAAACTAGAAACATCTTGTTGACAAATGTTTGTCAGAAAATAAGATAAGCACTTAAGCCACATAATCATTGACTTTATGTAATATCCATCATCATGGTGTTTTTAGTATATGTATATGGACTAATATTTAACATAGAGAAATACTTTGATGATGATTTTCTATAGGTGGTTTTCTACCTAATGTTGTTGGGTTAATGATGAGTGGCGAGGTACCCCGACACTCAACCATACAAAACGAGCATAGCACACGCGATCCGGTCGAACTCCACAGACTAAGTGCCTACACGCCCCATGGAACACTTGGGGTTAATCATTCGTTGTCTTCCCAGACTTACTTGTAGTTATCACAGTGTATGGTTAAGTAAGTCCGAGGTATATGATTTTTATAGTTTTTATGTTTTATCTCCTATGCTATTGAGGTGAAGGGTTGAAGAAACTAACTAACTCTAACTAATGAACTAACTCTAAATTACCTAGCATCAACATCCATTTCCACTTACCGTACACACCCTGAACCGATGCAACTGCGGCTACCAAACGCTAATCGTTGCTGGGATCACCATGCGTAACGCACGTGCTCGAAGTGGTCGTACTGAGGCACTTAACTAGGAGGAAAGGGTTGAGAAAGCTAATCTAGCCTAAGTGCGATGATCAGCCGATTCCTTGATTATCCGTACACATCCTAGTGCACGACTACCACTGGGATTACCAAGCGCAGATCCTAGATACGCCACTGGGTTACCAAGTAGTCACACTCAGATGCTCGTAACCAAGTCATACTCATTCCGCGTTGCGATGAGCATCTGTTCCTTGACTATCCATACACATCCTTAGATGCTCGTAATCAAGTTGTACTCATTCCGCATTACTAAGAGAAAGCAATCAACAACATTAAATAAAATCCTATTCCATGCACTGCAAGGTTTATCTAAGAAGCTCGTCTTTATTGTCGTACACAACTTGTGTTCAAGTACAATGTTGCTCGAATAAAGATCCGTTCACTTTAGGACTCCTACTGCGGGCACATGGAAAATATTCTATCTCTAGAGCGATCAATTTGCCAGAGTTTCCCTACTATTTAGCTTAGGATGAGGAAACAAGGAAGAGTCGCCTATTATTTATAGATATGACAGCGCCGCGATATCGCAGCTCATCATACCCCCATAACTAAATGAAAACTCGTCCTCGAGTTCCTTACAAAATATTGGGAAGGTATGGGATTATTGAGGTGAATGGAACTAATGGGATGACATGTGAACGAATCATCATTACAAGACTTGACAAAACTGGTGTTCATGACAACAAGGGTGAACACCTTATTACAATGACATTAGGCCTTAGTTGGCAGCTGAGAAAAAGAGAGAGAGAAAGAAGTGTTGCTGCTACCAACGCCAAGATTGCGCCTTTCATTGTCCATCCGTAAGCGCGTCCTCAATCTTGCTCCTTGCATAGCTGCTTCTAGCACTGCTTCATTCCAAGTGTTTGCTCTAGATCCAATCCGTTGTTGTATGATCGCCATCTGCACATACAACACAATCATATATTAACAAGGGTAAATGAATCATCATGTAATTAATACCTTGCTTCGGTGTAGGTCCATTGGGTAGGTTGTGGTATGGCTAATTGCGGATCTGGGGATGTATTAATGATGGCTACCGAAGGTGTAGGGGTTAGGAAAAAATTGAAAAAATTAGGGCTAGGAGAAAATCAAAAAAATCGGGTCCCGTACCCCTATGACTAATCACGAACCTCCAGTAGCGTTAGAATGGAGAAAGAAAAGGAGTAAGAAAGATAGATAAAAAGGAACAACTATGGCATCGATGAAATGGATATCAAGATGGAAATGAACAAAATAAAATTAATTGCAAAATGTCAAGGGAAAGAATGTAACTAATGCTCCAAATAGGAATGTCAGTGGGTCCTCCCCAAAGTAGCTCATGCCCTTAATGCCCTGACAAACCCACATTCAAAGAGTCCATAGGCTTTGGGAATGTCATTTGGAACAAGAGTTAAAGTCTTAACCACAAGAATTTACCAAAAAGAAAAAAATGTAGCTACCAAAATATATACTAATGATACAACCGACAATCAGGTGAACAATGGAATGGAATCCCAAGAACAAGGTGGTGTACAGCCCCTTGTGTGTTTCATGATTAATGTGACTTGGCAAATCTCATTCCAACTCTGGCCTCAAACAAGCCACTTCCAATGAGTTCGCATTAATGCATGTGGCCAAACCATCCTCGTGAAGTAATAAGAATGCCTTCTCCAAGAGTCACCACCATTCCAACAAAACAAGGAGAGAATGGAAAGCGAGAAGGGCCTTAGTTAGAGGGAACACTTTTGGTTCCATAACCAGTGCTTGTAGCCCAAATTTATTTCGTCTAAGGGGTGTGCTCTGAATTCTCACTTTGCCTCTTTTTTTTCTTTCTTTCTTTTCTTTTATTTTCTTCTTTCTTTTTTTTTCGTTTTCTTTTTTTTTTTTTATGTTTTTATGCGTGAGAACCACACCATGCAAAGACTTTGTTATTTTTATTAACTTAACTTCCCGATGATTGGGTAACATCGAAACGATGAGAAAACCCAAGAAGAAAACATCCAAGCACCCAAGAGAATGGCCAACACAAAAGCATCAAGTTCCCTTGAAGTCACACCCTTTTCAAACATTGAGTCCTTCCTTAGTTTGAGAAATGCCCAGTCACCGATTCGTTAGAGTTCTTATTTAGAAGGAACTGTACATTTCCAAGCCGAGACAGACCATAGAAACTGGTTGATGGATGGATGAAGTGAACTCATTGCCTTCCATATCAAAAGAAACATACCTTAGTATCAACATCGTGACTTAAAGGTAAAAACCAAACATTAGCAATCAGCATGAAAACAGTTCATACCATCACGAAGAACACTTATTGGGTGACAAACTTACAGGATGGATCACACACACAGAAACACACAAAAAATGAAAAGTATAACGATGTCGAAAAACAAAAAAAAAGAAAAGTTTAAAGAAAGTTGTAAAAAAAAAAAGAAAAGTTAAAGAAATTTGTAAAACAAAAACGTGTAAGACAAAAACATTGTAAAACAAAAACTTGTAAAACAAAAAGATGTAAAACAAAATTTTAAAAGAACTGAGGGCCCCATATGATTAGCATAGGTGGCCATCTCCCCCATGACTGAATTGCAAGGGAGAGATCCGGAATAGAGAGCGAGGTTGCCTGCTAGTGGAGGTGTAATTTGTACTGGCTGTTGTGGGTTCACGGAAAGGTTTTGTTTGTTGTACATTAACCAATAATCTTTTATCTAGGTTGTCAGGCTTGTATATCATCATGGCTCCAAAGGGGAAGGTTGTATGAATAATATAGGATCCTTCCCACAATGTTTGAAATTTTCTACACTGTGGTACATGCGTGGGATTCTAGTAAAGGACCTTGTCTCCTAGTTGGTACTTAAACCTTCGAATTCTTAAGTCATGACGTTGTTTACTGTGTGCTTTGTGCAACTCATTTAATGATAGTGCAACCAATCTATTCTAGTCTAGCACGTTCAGAGTTGCCAACCATTGGTTTTGTACTAGGTCGAGGTCTAGGTGGAGGTTGCAAGCCATGGATAGTGTACAGAGCTCATTCTATATGGGGAGCCTTGGTAGTTTCACGTACACTAACTCATAGGGAGAATAGCCTGTAGGGAACTTCCAAGTGGAGCGGTACGCCCAGAGAGCATCATTCAGTTTTGTGCTCCAGTCTCGTCTAAATTTGCTAATCGTTCTCGTCAATATTCTGGTAATCTCCCGGTTAGTAACCTCGGCTTGGCCATTAGCTTAGGGGTGGTAAGGTTTGGTCAATTTATGCTTAACCCCTAAGTGTTGCATCAATTTGCAAAAGGTTGCACCCGTAAAATGTGTTCCATTATCCGAGATGAGTGCACGCGGCACACCAAACCTATTTACGATTTGTTGTTGTACAAATCGTGCAGCCGTAGATGATGTGTAGTTTGTTACTATGGCCGCTTTAGCCCATTTGGTTAAGTAATCAACAGCAATGATGATATATGCCTTTCTATTGGACATCGGTGTAATAGGCCCCATAAAATCTATTCCCTAGATATCAAAGGGTTCCAAAGGTTGAATCCATTGTTGCGGATCCTCCATTCTAGTAGTCATTCCACAATCACGTTGGCAACATTCACAGGATTGGGCGAAATGATGGGCGTCCCGAAATAGTGTTGGCCAATAATATCCTGCAAGCAGGACCTTGGTAGTCGTTCGTCTCACAGCATAATGACCCCCACAGGGGCCCTCATGAGCATCCTGGAGAACTTTTAATTGATCCTGATCGGGCACACACCATCGAACCAAGCCATTAGGACAGACTTTATAGAGTTGTCCCTTGATTTTCATGAAGTTCTTGGTTTTGTGAAGAAATCGTTGTTTCTTCCTAAAGTCCAACCCTTGTGGTATTTTTTGGGAAGTGAGATAAGTAAGAATGCTACTATACCAATTTATTTCCGTGGGTTGATCATTTACTACACCGGCAAACAGGGTTTCATCAGGAAAATGGTCAGATACAGCATATTCATCCTCTTTG
>MNCI01031596.1:102005-116660 GCA_015680685.1 Gnetum montanum
CTTACCTTTATCCTCTCCGTTATGCTCGTGATGGTTGCGCNCTGCGATGGAGAGACTAGTAACATCGTGTTACCTCCAGATCGATTAGTCCCAAACATGCTTCTCNGTAACACGATGTTACTTTGCAAATCTCTCCAGCACATCTGTTTGTCTTGATGGAGAATAAAAGTAAAGTTGGGGATATATTCATCGGGATGAGTATATGTCAACTTATATTGTTAAGAAACTGGCGGATTTAGGTTATGTGTTTTTGATTGCCGACTGTTCTTTGTATTGTCCCTAGGTGGTGAGTTGCTCTTGTTAGAAGAAGACATTTTTATCGGTGTGCTATTTCACTGTTATATAAATTCTTGTTTAATTAATTAACCCGAAGGTTCGTTTAGGCTCCCAACGATGTGAGTGATATCCTTTATGTTCTATTAAACGCACAAACACTTAGTCCCTGGCAACGGCACCAATGATGAGCGGTGAGGTACCCCTACACTCAACCATACAAAACGAGTGTAGCACGAGCGATCCGATCGAACTCCGTAGACTAAGTGCCTACATGCCCCATGGAACACTTGGGGTAAATCATTCGTTGTCTTCCCAGACTTACTTATAGTTGTCACGGTGTATGGTTAAGTAAGTCCGAGGTATATGATTTTTATAGTTTTTATGTTTTATCTCCTATGCTATTTGAGGTGAAGGGTTGAAGAAACTAACTAACTCTAACTAATGAACTAAGTCTAAATTACCTAGCGTTAACATCCGTTCCCACTTACCGTACACACCCTAAATCGATGCAATTGCGGCTACCAAACGCTAATCGTTGCTGGGATCACCACGCGTAACGCACATGCTTGAAGTGGTCATACTGAGGCACTTAACTAAGAGGAAAGGGTTGAGAAAGCTAATCTAGCCTAAGTGCGGTGAGCAGTCAATTCCTTGATTATTCGTACACATCCTGGTGCATGACTACCACTGGGATTACCAAGCGCAGATCCTAGATACGCTACTGGGTTACCAAGTAGTCACACTGAGATGCTCGTAACCAAGTCGTACTCATTCCATGTTGCGATGAGCTTTCGTTCCTTGACTATCTGTACACATCCTTGGATGCTTGTAATCAAGTCGTACTCATTTCACATTACTAAGAGAAAGCAATAAACAACATTAAATAAAATCCTATTCCATGCACTGTAAGGTTTATCCAAGAAGCTCATCTTTATTGCCATACACAACTTGTGTTCAGGTACAATGTTGCTTGAATAAAGATCCGTTCACTTTAGGACTCCTACTACGGGCACATAAAAAATATTCTATCTTTAGAGTGATCAATCTGCCAGAGTTTCCCTACTATTTAGCTTAGGATGAGGAAACAAGGGAGAGCCCCCTCTTATTTACAGATATGACAACGCACCATGATATCGCAGGGGATAACGCGATATTGCATACGTGATATCGTGGCCCATGCGATATCGCGTCTCATCAGTTAACATGTGTTGTGACTATATGTATACCTTAGGACATATAGCCAACTTGATATATTAGAAATACAATGATGCCTCAAGTTTAACTTAAACTAATAACCCCTTTTCTAAAAAGACAATGGGCTAACCACTTGAGCTATCTATCATTGATAAGTGAAATCATCATCACCTTGGTGTGGTACCTTTACCTTATCATATCATTAAGGTAGAAAAAGGGTATCATGTTACTTATGATTTCCCATGGTTACCTATATATTGGGGGTTTCAAATCAATATATATATATTGGGGTGTAACTATGTTTCAATTATTTCATGTTCTAACTTCGCCATAATCTCTTATTTTAGGAGGGTGTTGGATCTTTGATATAAGTGTAATATAGGTAAACCCTAAGATACATGATATAATTAGAACTTTATAACTCAGCATTGCCCACCAAAATCAAACCCATGAATTGGAGCTTTTAAATCAAGAGTCTTACCACTAGGCTAACACTTCATTGTCTCTCAATTTAGGTAGGTTTGCTATTCACCAAATGCTTAGTTTCTCAATATGTATTTTTATCATGTTCCCAAATGACATGTTTAGGATAATCCTTAAAATAAAACACATGACTTATACATTGTAAGTTATCTCTTAGAATTGGACATGTAACTTATAGACTAAAAGTTGCACGTTATAGGAAGGTATAGGGTTATTAAAGGGTAGTGTCAGATCCTAAAAAAATAAATCATAGTATTAAAAAAATTTAGAGTACATTAGATCATCAAAGAGAGAGTCTAAAAAAAGTCCAAACATTTTGGGGTTGCCTTTTTAGGTTTTTATCCTTGCAACCAATCTTGAAATACATCTCTTTTGGGGTAGGAAAATGATCTAGCCTTAACCTTATTTAGAAGCATTCTCATGGATTTTCACTTCTTACAAAAGGGTTTCTTGTAAAGAGAAAGATAAAACTCTCTTCAAAGAAAACAACATACATCAATTAGAGATGAAGAACAAACAATGATAAAAGCTAAAAGCTTCCCATCCTTAAGACTCCAAAACAAAAAGAAATGAATACTATAGAAAACAAATTAATTATTTAGCTTTCACTAGGAGCTTTTTCACTTAAAGTTGTAGCTAAAAAGAAACATCTTTGAGAATATGGTATTTGACACCTAAAGAGAGATCATAGTTATGCTATTGCTATTAGAAATTAACTATGCACTGTAGCTTTCAAATAGAGGAAAGAGCAAGGGGTTGAAGACAATTTCAAATGCAAAGAAATGGATTAGACAAAGCAAATTGATCATGAAAAAATGATTTTATTGATGTTTAGTTGAAAGTTATTATAAATTTTGAATGTCTATTTTCAAGCATGTTGAGCAACAAGACACTAGAAAAAAAAAACCATGAGAAAATGAGTCTCCATTTCTATAAAGAGGATATTGAGGAGAAACATTTACCATATGTTTAAGATGAGTGCTAATAGGAAGACGTTGATGAATAAAACATCATAAAAATACAAATTTCAGAAAATGTAAGAGCTCTCAAAACATCTTTTATTTTCTTCATCTATAAGTACAATGATAATTACATTTTCAAAGCTTTATTGATTTTGTTATGAATAAAAGCATTTTTTGGAATAAAGTAATAAACAACTTTTGAATTAAAAGGAAAAACATATTTGTCATGCTTCATCTTTAATTCAACCCATGCAACTTTTAGTGAGTATCCCAACATTATTTAGCACAATGAGTTTTAGCCAAGGCTTTTTGAGTTTCAAAATCAAAGAGATTGTAGTTTAAAAGAATCTGTATTTGCTTTATAGATTTTACAATATTTTCTTCATCTTTATACTTATGCTTAGCAAATTGCTCTCTAATCCAATTAGCATATTTTCCAAACTTTTTGGATATAAATGTTGGTTTAAAAGATACTCCTTGACAATCTTTGCTTGGGACCTATCAAAAAGGCATTGAACATTTTATAATAAAGCTAACATTGAGATGTAGGGGAGGAGGCCCCCATCCTTGATTTTTCTAGTTCAAGATGTGTCTCGTAGTTCATGTCACTAATAAGTGAAAAGTTATTATCCAATAAAAAGAACATTTAAAATAGTAGTAGAAGTAGAAAGATAATGAGATACCTTTAGGGTTTTTCAATTAAAAGTAGTAGCTACAAACCACTTTTTTTTTCATGTTGCACTAAGTGAAATCTGTCTACACCTGTAATTTCATTATTGGTCCCCGTTGAAAATTTCCTTTTTTCCTAAAGATGAATTTTCTTTAGACATCAAAAGTTTACTAGCACCTTTAGAATTAAAAAGATTAGCAAAAGGTTGAAAATTTGTTGAAAGAGATTTCATCTTTGCTTGTTGAAAACTACCATTATTTGCCCTTTTTGAAATTTGTTGTTTATTTTCTTCATGAACCACTTTTTATTGAGAATAAGACAGATTCCAATAAACATGGCCTTGAGGACTACACTACAAGATTTATAAAAGTTTATAAGTTAATGCTACCTAATAGAATCAAACTTGTAACATGAGATTATTAGGTCAAAACCTGTACCGCTAAGCTTGAAACAAATTCATAAATTTAAAAAGTTAAAGTCGAGAGGGAAAGCCTCTCGACTTTAGTTCAACAGTTCGACAAGGAAAGAAAAGAGCAAAAAAATAAATTTTTTGTGGCCCCCGGAAAATCATAAACCCAATATTCCGCATCAAAAATTAACAAGGTAGAACACGTGGCCAAAGCGCCCGAAAATTCTAAGCAATCCATGACGGCCACGCAGCAGCAGCAAGGCGACACGTGGCACTGGGGAAACAAAACGCACGCAGGAATCAAGCACTGGACTATGCCATCCTCAAATCCAAGGTGGGAATTGACGGCCACCTAACCGTACACGGTTTCTCAAACCGCCAGAGCCAAATTATTCTTTTTGTTTCCAGAGGGAAAAGAAAAAAACAAAACATTTAAAATTCTGTTTGCATGCACATGCGCATGAAAATACGAAATGAAATCGTGGCCGCATAAAAGCGCAGTCGATCCGAATCCGCCGAACATCACACGGATCGGTGACTTGGTATGTTTTTTCAGAAGCATTTCAAATTCCCGCCCGACTACCCCCTTTACTGGCTACAGCCGGTTTCCCCAGAGACCCACTCAGGTGTTGACAGGTCAGGGCGGTGGACGCCATAAATAGGGGTAGCTAGGGTCTTCTTCCATATCGCAAAATCTCTTCTTGTTTCGCTTGCAAAGGCAAGGCAGGAAAGCAAAGTTGGGAGAAGCGAAGCATTTCTTCGTTCTCGCTCTTTTCTGTTGCTTTTAGTTTTTCTTCAACTCGGCCTTCCTGCTTCAGTTTGGATATTAGCTCCTGTAGACGCGCTCTTTCTTCCTTTGCGTTCCGTCGGATTTTCGTGGCCAATTTCCCTGGTCCCGGCTCTGCGTTGCTAGGGTTTCGCAGCTTCGCCTTTACTTCAGCATTCTTCAGGTACTGTTTTGCTCACCGTTTGCCTGCTTCGTTTAGCGTTTTTTTCTCGGCCACCTCGCTTCCATTTTTCGGTTTCCGGTTTCAGGTTGAGGTCTTTGGCTTTTCTTCGAGACTCTAGCGCGTTGTGTTTTTGCTTGCGTTTTCGCTGCCTGGTTTAGATCTTCGGGACATGTTTTCTAGCTGTATTTGAGCTTTCGGATTTTTTGAAATTCAGAAGTTTTGATGTCTTCGTGCTGGTTGTTGTGCTTTCCGTGAGCTTGTTTGAAGTTCGAGTAGATACGCGACGGATGTCTGCGTCCTGCAATGCGTGT
The DNA here is from genome assembly GCA_015680685.1 of Gnetum montanum. NCBI lineage: Eukaryota > Viridiplantae > Streptophyta > Gnetopsida > Gnetales > Gnetaceae > Gnetum > Gnetum montanum. The sequence continues at coordinate 107,261 of MNCI01031596.1, forward strand.
GCGTGCTCTGCTTTTGTGTTGTTTTCATTGTGCCAAGGCTGTCTCGATCCTCTTTTTGGTGGCGAGGACTACCTTCATTGGATTTGAGTTTGAAAGTTGCAGATTTTTTTGATCATCTGCTAAGCAGTTTCGCTAATTATTTTGAGACTTTTCTATTCAGTTGCTTTTATTTTATTTCTATTCTATTTAAAGGCAACGGATGTGCTAGCTTTATATAAGTCAGTGCGTTTCTATCTATGGATGTCCCCGTTTTGTCATTTTCTCTTATCCATAGATATCCATAGATGTTAAATTACTTAAATGTTAGTTAAATTAATTAACATTTCAGACATATCTGGAGTCGCCTGTATGCTAGGACGGTGATATTTAGGCCCTATTTTGTATGCTTATTTAAATGTTTTTTTTGATAATGTCAATTCAATATGCATGAACCTGTATCTATTCTATACAGTTTTCTTCAGAAATGATATTATCCAAATTCGGTGCTGGAAATATAGTTTTTTAATTGGTCTTCAAAATTAAAGATTTATGAATATATAATTTTATCTTACATTGTTCGTATTTAACTTATGTTTTTTCTTGTAATTCAGATTTTAACTCGTAGCCAGGCAACATGAAGGGAGCAAAGGCCGAGGACAAGTGCGCCTTATGTTTTCTTAAATAAAATTTTAAGAAATTATGAATTTACTCTTTACATGTTATAACTTTTGATAATTTGCATTTAGAAAATCTTCCAAGAGGAAGGCAGCTACTTCGTTGACTGAGAAGCAGATGAAGCGCAAGGTTGGCAAAGAGAAAAGATTGAAGAAGGACCCCAACAAGCCCAAAAGGCCTCCAAGTCCATTCTTTGTCTTTTTGTAAGTTTAAGTTAGTAGTTGGTTATTGCTTCTGTCTTGTGGTGACTATTTTTTTGATCGAAAGATCATGGTTTTGTAGGACTGATTTTAGGAAGCAATACATGAAGGATCATCCTAATACGAAAGCAGTTTCTGAGGTGTGTGCCTACTAATTTAATGATTAATAAAACATTTGATGTTTTAGGTTTGTTTTAGCGACAATTATTTTTATGCATTTCAGGTGGGAAAAGCTGCAGGGGCAAAGTGGAAGACCATGTCAGTCGCGGTAAGTGTATGAATTGAGCTTTGTTGGACCAAAAGAGTTAAATACAACATGTTCTAATGCATTTAGGCACTGCAGGACAAGGCACCTTACGTCTCTAAAGCTGAGAAGTTGAAGAGTGACTATGAAAAGCAAATGCTTGCATACAACAAAAAGAAGGTATGTGGTGTTATAGAATGTTTTTTGCCACAGCCAAGATTTTGTGTGTTTACCGTCCCATGTAAATGTGGTTTTTAAATTCTAGGATGATGGGGACGCTGAAGGTCCTGCATCTGCGGAAGAAGAATCTGAAAAGTCAAAGTCAGAGGTCAATGATGATGATGAAGGCAGTGAGGTATCATGTGTTAGTTTTCTGGTTACATTTGGACATTTCATGTTTTTTTGTTTTAAGTTTTTTTTTTTAAAACTTTTATGCAGGAGGAAGATTAAGCTAGTAGTAGGAGAGCATGGACGCTTATCTAATTGTAGTGTAGGTAGTTTAGGAATGTATACTAGGCCGTTCAACATGGAATTTACTATGCTGGAAAAGCAGTTTTTGTACCTTGGTCGGTAGATTTCACAATGATGAGATCTTTCTAGTTGCATGTTCATTGTCTGGTATTATGAATACGACTTGTATAATCTCCATTGCTTTTTAACATTTGAGGTATTGCAGTGGAGCACTTGCAATGCTTTTTGCTTGTAAATTTCTGTTTGGGCGACTGCCATGACATCTGGTGAATAACAAAATTTAAATCACTGCATAACTTTTGATATGCGTACTAGTCATACAGTGAAATTTGGTGCCTCTCGATGTTTGATGACTGCATGGATCTACTATCCATCTATTATATTTTTTAAGAACTCCTATGTTTTCTAAAACCATTTTTAGGCTCTTGGAATAAAAATTTTAGTAGGGGAATGATTATATGGTGGAGTTGCAAATTAAAAAGATTTCGGGAAGGGAATAGCTTTGGTAACCATGGGATGTTGGTTTCTCTGGGTTATCTTGTGGACGAATAAAACCGCAAGGTGATTTGAAAAGTTGTCTTTGAGTGTGTTTACCTGGAGATAAGTTATGAATATTTGGTAACTTGTAACGTAGATAGGAAGAAATGTGTTATTATGTTTGGATGTGTGATGCTTTGACCGGTGTCCGAGCTTTCTTGCTTTGTTCGTTGATGAGCAACGGCAAATATGGCAAATCCAATGTAACGGTATCTTCAATATTTGACTGGTGGAAATTTCTGATTTACATTTTCTTTCTGTATTGACGAATGGATTCTTCCGATTTACTTTTACCTTCTATACTACGATTGTCACTGTGTGTTATCGTCTGTTATCTTTGCTTTGCGTAAACAAAAGGAAGGAAAACAGGTAAATCTGTTACCATGATTGTCTTCATGTGATTGTTATCTTTGCTCCACGGAAACACAAGAAGATTAACAGATAAATTTGTTGATAGAACCGATAATGATGACTGGATTACTAATATGGAAGAAAAAGAACTTCTTGACTGGAATACTTTTATGGAAGAAAAAGAACTTCTAACACAACCAACGATCGATCCTACTTTCACGCATTGACCTTTCCCTTTATAAGGGCTTATAGAAAAGCATCCTTGAAATGAAGGATGGTGTAATGGACGCGAACTTTGGTTTGGCTGCAGAAGAACTTTTAGAACCTTTTGTTAGTTACAAATGACAGCAAAAAGGTCAGAGTGAGGGCAAGGTGTTCATGTGTTGGATTTGGTAACGAGCTCGTCTCTTAAGTGGAGTTGCTGAAGTGCTCGTCTCTTAAGTGGAAGACCTGGATTTAGACTTGGGTTTAAGATCAGTGAAAGATCTGGATTTAGACTTGGGCTTAATATCACGTGAAGAGGTCAACTTTTGATGATCCTCCTTTTGTCTCTTTTGGGGATTTAACCGCCAAATTGGGGGGATAATCCTCCTTTAAGCACTTTTGGGGATTAAACCCCTAATTGATGATCCTTTAGGCACTCTTGAGGGATGAACTCAATGGATGATGGTCCTCTAGGCACTCTTGAGGGATGAACTCATGGATGATGATCGTCTAGGAAGGGAAAACAGGAAGCGAACTTCTAAAACCTTACATGCATGATCCTTTATAAGGAATAACGAACAGGTAAACAGGAAGTGGTTCTTTTATAAGGGATGGGTAAACAGCAATAGACTTCTATGACCCTACACGACAGAGGGATATAACTCATGAAATTCTAAATCAATTCCAATTCCATTTCCGTATCTAAGCCCTTCACTGCAAATGAGAAGATTAGACTTTAAAATTGCATTTTCTTGTAGTAACGGTTTCTAATTTTGATGAAAATATTAGAATTTAAAATTGAATTTTCTTATAGTGACGGGATTTATTTTTTGATGAAAATATTGGTGTTTGGCTTTTCGAATATTATGAGAGGATGAGAGCACGCTGTAAGAATTATGAAGGAAAAAGACGGGAATTACCATTTAGAAGTATCGGGTGCATTGCCTACTTCGTTAAAGATTTCCATCTACAGGTTGGGTGAGCAGGTTAAATTTGTGAAATACTCTTACATTCGTGAAGAATTTACATCTCGACATTATGTAATCTACCATAAGTATTTACATCACGGTTATTCACAGTTTTGTGATGTTGACTCAATTGTGAAGAATTCACGGGTTCTTCAGAGTTTTGTGCTCTCGTGGATGGTTCTTCAGAGTTTTGTGCTCTGGTGGATGGTTTCCATCTGAGCAGTCTGAATAAAGATTGTTCTTATTGTTAAAAAACTGCAATTTGAATAGCAAGGAGGCCATCTTAACTGAAATTTTTTTTTGAAGTGCTGCTGAAAAAAGCCTTTGCCCTGAACAAGAACAACAATTTATATGGTTGGTTCGGAAAAGGGCTTAGGATCCTGAGAGCGTAACAAGTAATGCTTTAGGGGGCATGAGTTCACCAAGCACTTTATTCGCTATTCATGATTGTTATTAATTTCTCCTAACACTCGTAGTGTCTTAGCTTGTTAATGTTTGATGCTTATTAATTAGTGTGAGCACGGGTTAGAGTGGCCTCTCTTGCTTGCTAACGGCAACATATGCGAGAGATTGGGTTAGCCCTTCGCCCCTAGCGGGTGACAATTTCTCTCCCTTCTTTTGCTTTCAAGGCTGGAACGTATGGTTAAAGCTACGTTAATTAAATTAAACTTTATAGGAAGAGCCAAAAGAAGTCGTTACGTTTTTAGAAATCATTGAAGCTTACAGGAGGAAGTAAGACAAAGACAGCGGCCTTTCGGAAAATTAAAAGAGAGTCTCCTTAATGGAAAATACTTCAGATACGAAAGGTAAGACAAACCACAAACCACAATAATTCAATGAATTATAGAAAAAATAATTTTCAGATAAGTTGAGATCGTTGGCGTTTACGATTAAAAGTTAGTTTATCGCTTTTAACATAACCGAATAAAAATACTTATAAATTCCCTTCCAAGACATCCGGTGCACACTTATCAACAGAGAAGTGAGAGAACGGAGAATATAATTTAAGTTTTCCTTCCTATACATACGACACACAAGTCAATCATATCTGATATGGATCCCCGGATTCCCACATTTTATACGTTATCTACCAAAAGCCGACACCACCACTTTGACTTTATCAAGAAAAGACGAAACGAAGAACGGTGACAGACAACGGTTTTACACAAACCAGCTTTGTCTTAAATTATTACCAGAAGCAGGACATGTGAGAGCTACTACGCGCAACACTGTAGAAAGACTAGTACGATGAAAACGACTTCACTGCATGGTATGTGTGTGCCTGAGAAAACAACCTAAAACCCCAAGTCACTTGCAACAGCTGCAACCGTTGCAGCTGCAGTTTGCCCCGCATTTGCAGCCACTTCCGCAGTTGCATCCTCCGTTCTCTCCTGCCACGGTCACGTAATCCTCAAACCTGCACTCGGATCGGATACCATTTCGTTTAGTTCTCTATCATATCCAACAATATTTTCCCTACGGTGTAAATCTTAGCTTAGCTCAGCTGAATTCAGAGCCTCACATCATGTCCGTCGCAGTAGAGTATAGCAGCTGCGCAGCTACGGTCCTTTCGCCGAAGCAGAGATCCGGAGAACGCTTGCACCTTCACCAATATCACCAATTAATCAGATTCGAGTGGAGGTATACCAGATCAGACACAAATGGAAGACTTCAAGAGCACAAACCAAACTGGAAACAGCTTAAGGTTGGATATGTCAATCAGTGGAACTTAGAAATCTGTAGTCAACTCAAATAATATAAATGAAAATTACAGAATCACTAAATCTTAGAACAATCACGAAATCTAATAGCATTTACACAACACTCTTAGGAATCCGAAGAACAGAGAATCTAATCAACCAGTCTCTATTTCCACAAAGGCCGGTAGGCAAATAACAAAACAAACGAAGCCACGGCCGTGGGAGCGGGACCCGGAATGTTGAGCAGAGGATAATCAAAACAACATCGTTCGGCGAAATTAGAAAACAATTTCGTCCAAACTCTCAACACTTGGATAGTCCAAGAGTTCCAGAATACAAAATCATTTTCATTCATCTCAATCAGAAAACAATTTACAAAGAAAAACAGCCAAAGAAAGCGGAAGCAGCCACAAAAACTGTCAAAAACAGAGAACGCCATACAGCAAACGGAAAACGTAAGAAAAGAGACATTACCCGCCGCAGCCGCTGCCGCAGTTGCATTTGTCACCGCAGCCACAGTTTCCACCACAGCAAGACATGGTCGAAATCCGAAACCGAGCAAGAAACACAATTCAAGTCTGGTAAACCCTCACAAAAATCAAACCAGAAACAATGGAGGCCTTCCGTGAAGAACAAGGAAAGCTTGGCCCCTTATTTAAAGAAAGGGCAGCAGGAAGAAGCTGCCGTGGCTACCGACGCGTGTCGCTTTGGCTTCCGGTTGCTCCGCTGAGGTGGCGGTCGAAGAAAGGGCATCATTGCTGGTGTGGCCCCACGTGGAATCTCTACAACGAAAAAATGAATGAAAAAAATCTGTAATTTTTGCTGTTGCTTTTGCGTTTGCATTTGGAAAGCTTCTTGGCCAGTGCATCGCCGTCCAACGTCAAATCGACCTTTCCTTTCCTTGAGAGCACTGTACATCTTGACTTCTTTATCGCCGCGTATTGTTTTTGTAGAATTATTCATGCAACTTTCCGTCCATGTCACGAATAATATTCACTCTTTCCGTCTGTGAAAGGTTTACAGAGCCAAGTCTCGCACACAGATTTGCTCTTAGTCTCGTGTCCTTTTGTTGGTAAATGATAAATGATCCTTTCAAGGCAGTTTAGTTGAGCGATGCTGACTATGCTTTTGAACTTTAGCGGGTACGTGCAGCTTTTTGCGGATGGAGAAATACATTTTTTTCATGATAATGTTGTTGCGTGTTGTGGTGCAGCCAGCGAAACTTTATTTTTTATAAATTTATAAATTTGGGACACAAAAACTTGGACAGTCCTTATGATACCTAATTGTAATCAAAGCATGAAAATAAATGCATTTTTTTATGATAATGTTGTTGCGTGTCGTTGTGGTGCAGCGAGGAGGAGGAGGAAGCTTTATTTTTTATAAATTTATAAATTTGGGACACAAAAACTTGGACAGTCCTGATGGATACCCATCACAAGCAAAGCATGAAAATAAATACATTTCTTTCATGATAATGTTGTTGCGTGTGGTTGTGGTGCAGCAAGCGAATCTTTATTTTTTATAAATTTATAAATTTGGGACACAAAAACTTGGACAGTTATGGATACTCACCGATTGTAAGCAAAGCATAAAAATAAATACATTTCTTTCGTGATAATGTTGTTGCGTCTGGTTGCAGTGTAATGACTGAAGCATGAAAATAAATACATTTCTTTCATGATAATGTTGTTGCGTCTGGTTGCAGTGTAACGAGTGAAGCTTTATTTTTTATAAATTTATAAATTTGGGACACAAAAACTTAGACAGTCTTATGGATACCCATTGTAAGCAAAGCATGAAAATAAATACATTTCTTTCATGATAATGTTGTTGCTTGTGGTTGTGATGCAGGCAGCGAAGCTTTATTTTTTATAAATTTATAAATTTGGGACACAAAAAACTTGAACAGTCCTGATAGATGCCAATTGTAAGCAAAGCATGAAAATAAATACATTTCTTTCATAATAATGTTATTGCCTGTGGTTGTGGTGCAATGAGCGAAGCTTTAAATTTGGGACGCAAAAACTTGGACAATCGTGATGGATTTCGACTGTAAGCAAGAATACATTTCTATCATAATAATGTTGTTGGTCTGGTTGTGGTGCCGTGAGTGGGATACAAAAACTTTGACATTTCTTTCATGATAATGTTGTTGCATCTAGTTGTGGTGCAGCGAGCGAAGCTTTAAATTTGGGACGCAAAAACTTGGACAGTCGGATACGAATTGTAAGCAAAGCAGGAAAATAAATACTGCAAGCGTCGTGCTGGAGGACGAAGACGCAGACACAGGGAATTGGCTTATCCCCTGTTTTCAAAAATTTGGTCAAGCCCAAGCCTTGCTAAAAAAGTATGATAAGGCCTTTCAGTGTTAATGCTATGATTTTTGTGTAGCTGGCTGCAGAAAAGGTTGAGGTTGATGTTTATGTGATTCGACCATGCAACTTGTTCAGTTTTCCTCGTTCGTTGGTCTATTCATCCATCCGGAGTCTCAGTTTCTGTCCTGATATTGACAGAAATCAGTGTGGATCTATGAATGGACATTGGCGTTTCTGATTTAAGGAGCGCAGGTTTGGTTGGACGTGGATGCGGATGAGCCATGATGTTATGGTCCCGTTTGTCATCAGCCTTAGCTGCCATGCCATCCTCTCTCCACCGGTAACTTAACACGAGCGTAACCTTTCAAAATTTGGTTCCATGGGAGGAATAGACTCCAATGCTCGAAAACATATGCACAAAATTATCTTAAATTGGGTGGGTGCAAGTGTATAACTAGCATTGCTACGGTTAAGGATCTTATCAAAAGTGGCCCGGGAAAATTCGTCGCGTGGTTTTTATCAGGAGGATGGAAGAGAGAGAAATGCTTTCACAAAGATTATTACCGAAAAGTATACAGAGTAAAGAGGTTCATTTATAGAAACAGTTTTATTTATTTATTTATGACATCTTTGTTAGAGAAATTGTTATGCAAAGTATGAAAAAGATAGACAAATATGTATTGTTGATGTGGTCATGCTATCATGACTAATAAGTGGTTACATAATTGAAGTTTGGAATGTATTGATACAGTGTTAGTATGGTGCTTCAAAAGCAAATGGAATCTTTTGTTATTAGAGTCAATCATAGTTGACAAAAAGGAGAAATCATTATGAGGATAGTGATGATATGATAGAAAGCAATACCTTATTTTATATTTTTGTTGCATTGGGAAGAACATGATTTAGTAGTTGGTCCTCTTGATGGATTATAAATGGAAAGATGCATTTCGGTCAAGTGAATGACTGTGTTGACAAGTGTAAATGCTTGTGCTAAGGGTTTACGGAGCCGCTTATTGTAACAGGTAACAAATATCAACAACTCTATTGTCTCACTACCCCAGAGTCGTGTGTATCTATAGAGAGGATTTATTCAGATGTCCTCATCAGCAGATTCCGCTCCCTCAGAGGTAGGGTTTGGACTAGAAGGGGTCGAACACTTATGGCAGGGGTGCGCTTCCCGAAGGTAAATGACAATGTATGCGTGGATTTGGAGGATTTGAACAATAATAGATGCCAAGATAGAGATCATTATTGATTTTCAATCCACTTGGAAAATGGATAGAGGTTTTCAATTGAACATGTCTATTGCTTTGAATAAATGAGTCCATTTACATCAATGAAAAGTTGAGTTGTCCACTTGCAAATTGGATAGCCATTTTCAACCAAACATGTTTACATCAATGAAAAGCCATGGTTGTGGTGCCCATCCATGAACATGTTTATATATTTGAATCAATGATGCCATTTACATCAATGAAAAGCCATGGTTGTGGGGCCTATCCATATGTGCAATTAAACTTAGTTGTGTTTGTACGCCTATGTAGATGTACAATTGATGAGTGGCGAGGTACCCCTACACTCCACCATACGAATACGAGCGTACACGCGCGATCCGGTTGAACTCCGCAGACTAAATGCCTTAACGCCACAAGAAACACTTGGGGTTAATCGTTCGTTGTCTTCCTAGGCTTGCTTGTATGTGTCACGGTGTATGGTTAAGCAAGTCTGAGGTATGTGATTTTTTTGGTATTTT
>MNCI01031599.1:0-22670 GCA_015680685.1 Gnetum montanum
GACTTGAACATCAGTTGCTGGAGGAATGGGGATAAGAGCGGCTACGTCTTGTTGAGACACATGCGCTTGCATGATTCCAGATGGCTGGAGGGACGTAGTTTTGCCCGTGAATGGGTGAAATAGTAGGTTTATATAAGTTTGTGGGCTAAGGGTGTGGTATGAGTCTTCATGCTCAGATTGGGCAGCGAACTCATATTCCTCTTCCGGTTGAGGATTTACTACAAGCTGATCTAGCGACTGGCTCCTTTGCAGGAGGAGATGTGTGATCAACTCAAAGTAAGGCTCTGGAAGAGGGATGATGTCGTATGGGGAAGGGATGAACTCTTGTCCTCCCCTATGAAAAAGTTCGTATTGCCTCTTTACTTCCATTTAGGCTCGATCCACAGCTAGGCCGGCTTGTATTTTCACGCATATGAAGTTGTACTGGTCTTGAGTTATGATGTTAGATAATGGGTTCCTCCCCTGTAATCTAAGAGACTAGTGAGGCCCAACTGTGGGTTGTACCATAGGTTGTTGAACGACCGTGGTGCCTACAAGGTCTGTGACTTAGGTAGTTGTAGCGGTGGTGTTTGCGATGTTCATGATGAACGGTTGAGAATATGACACAGCGAAGGGATATGAAACTTGTATACCTGGTGTGGCGTAAACCTACGTTGGTGGCGTACAATGTATAAACTGGGTCTCAGTGTATAGGCTTCAACGACCAGTGTATAAGGGCAACATATAGGTATACAGCATATAGTGGCAGCATAGAGAATCTACGGCGTAAAGCGTACAGCGTATACGCTAAGCAGCGTAGACAGCGTCAGTGTACAGCATAAACAGGGTTTACAGCGTACAAAGCGTAGCGTATATAGACGGCAGCGTAAATGAGTTTACGACGTAGGGTGTTCAGCGTAAACTTAGGGTTCAGGCCCTCCTTCTAACGCCAATTTCTGTACTGTCCAAAATCGTCAGTCTTCGACTGGAGGAAACAGAAACCAGGGGGAATCACCGGACACACACAGAAGACCCTACCTTCACTTGAGGGCAAGCTGGAGTGAACAAAGGCAGAGTACCTTGAGTGGTCCATGCGCGAATTAAGCAAGGATTTCCCCAAACGTACACCGAGGTGCTATACGCTGGGTTATACGTAAACGGCGTAAAAAATGTAAAACAGAGCGTAAACAGTGTAACTAGTGTAAACAGAGCGTAAACGTAAAAAATCGTAAACAGTAAACATGCAAAAATTGATACAAAACTGTAACTAATTTCAGGAAGAAAATGTAGCAATATTATTACAAAGCGAGAGTTACAATGCACCGGTCTAACGCAGTTGTGGCTTTCACACAAGGTGGGCGAATAGCCCCGGTGGATGCAGGGATGACTGTTGGCTAGTTCAAACTGTAGGCATAGCATAGAGGCTGTATGCTCAGTGTACAGGGTTGTTCAGCGTACAAGGTTCTCTGCTTTGGTTCTTAGCATCTCTATTTTTCTCTCTGGTTTTCTCAAAATTGCCAATCGACCATGATCTAGTGAAAAATTAGGGTTTTTATACAGGTTTTGATGTTAGACTCAGGTTGGGTGACATGTGGCACGTTGACCGGATGCGAAAGAATAAAATTTACAAGTGTACAACGTGTTACATCTGCTGGGCGTTTACGCTGAGCGTATACACTGTGTCAGGTAGGTGTAGACTTTGGGAGTATATGCTGGGCGTATACGCTGGATGTGTTGGGGCGTATACGCTGTGTCTGCAGGGTGTATACGCCCAGCATATACGCTAATAGTTGCTCTGCTCATGTGAGTTGCTGCCTTGTACCAAATCTTGTTCTGCAGTGCTATTTCCATATTCAGGGATTGCACACCAGGCATATGCATCAGTCGTACAGGCTGATCGTACTTGTGAGGCGTGTACGCTGGGCGTCTATGCTGCAGATGCAATCCGGGGCGTATATGTTGGGCGTATACGCTGAGAATACATACTTAGTGTAAACTAAGTATTTTAAGCTCCGAAGTTGCCAAATTTAATAGCAGATGTTGTCGTGGTCGTCAACAGGTCCCAAGGAACTGCTCCTCGTTGAGTTCGACTCTGCTTGAAGCTGTTTGTGAGGTTCTCAAGCTTTAGTCATGCTAGGGAGCATCGTGACTTAGCTTGATTCTTTTTGGAAAAAGTACTAAGCTCGAAATTTTGTGGTGTTTCAGAGGCAAAGCAACATTAGTAGAAGTAGAGTAGCAAAGGCATCAATAGAGGTAGTGGTGGTAGAGCAAGTCCACTATGCTGCATGGGAGGCCTTATTACTACCAACAATGCAAGCTGATCATGACTTTAACCCCTAGGGCCTCAATTTTTTAAACCAAATTAAATTAAAATATTTTAAGTCATAGGAGGGGCCTAGGTTTGAACCCATGACCTTTCACTCTCTCTTTTTTTTAACAATAATTTAATAATTTAATATTATTTTAATGCATGCATAACAAGAAAATTAAAATAGCGATATCTCTCAAACTATAAGCCTAATCAAGACAAAATTTGTACCGTTGGAGTCATCTTGATGAGTACTATGCATTGGACATGGTCTTTAGGTTTGAAAATAAAGTTGGATTTTCAAGATTTTAAAAGATCCAAACTAGCTCATTCTACCAAAATGGCATTACTAGGTTGATATATGGATGGCATTATAACTTATAAATGACCTAGGTTTTAATCATAAAGGATATATTGACCCTCAAACAAGAAGATACCACTTTGAGTTTAGAAACTAGTGATGAGTGATGAGATGCCTCCTAAGCCCAACCATACGAATCACAAGCATTTACACATGATTTGGTCAAATTCTATGGATGGGACTGGTTGTGGCATCTAGATCATTATGCCTTGATCAAAATTTTTTTTCTTTCCACTTGGACTAGTGGTAGCTTTGTCATGTATGGTTTAGTCCATAGTGAGTCATATGATAATTGATGTTTTTTTGACTATATGCTACTCCTAACGATAATAAAAAATCAATTATTTGACTAATCAACAATGGAAAGTAAAGTCTAAACTAGCCTATAGGTGATGAGTGTCCATTCCTATCTTATGTACACATCCTAAATCCATGTATCTACTACTAAGATTACTGAGCACTATGCTACTGGGTGAACCAAGCAATAATGTTGTTGGGGTTGCCAAGCAAATATGTGTTTACACTTGAAACTAGTCGCACTCATTCTGCCAATTCATTAATATGCATGAAAATGTAAATATTAACTAAGAACATGAAAAGTAAATTGCATGGAAAGTAAATCAAATCTAAGTCGAAGTGATGCAATGAATAAGAATCAATCTTGATCTTATTATCGTTCATGGAATGTGTCTAGGTACATTGCCACTCGAATAAGACGCTATACAATTGACTTAGATCCACAGTATGGGCACTCACTTACTATTTTCTAAGACTACAATAAAACTAGAAGGGTTCAACTACTCTATTAACTAATTGACTCCCCAACTACATGCCCAAGTGTTATATTTAGAGGATGACACACATCTCGTGATATTAGATATTCAATATCATAGCATGTGATCTAATATTGGAGCTCTAATATCATAGCTAACCAAAAATTGTCTTTTTGTCAAATAGATGCAATATAGCAACAATGACATCATAGATGCAACATAGCATCAACAATACCCCAACCAACTAATGATTCACCATACCCCCATGACTAAGTGAGAACTTGTCCTCGAGTTAACAGAATGGGATTGAGCTTTTTTTACAAAAAATTTGGAATGATAGGATTATTAACTGATGCTAAATACTAACTGACTTTGAGTGCCACATTACAACATGTTTTTCGAGTGGATGCATACAAAATGACAAAGTGACAAAAAGACTAGATAGATAATGAAGATTACATAATTTGCAAAGGTCTTCAAGAATCTGCTGAAGATGATTCTTCTTGTTGCCACTAGTAATGGTAGACTTCCAACCTTAATTATTATGTCAATGCTTCTCTGGTTATGTAGAACATTCTTGAAGGATGAACTAAAGCTTCTTCTCATCATCCCATGGATCTACCAAACATGCAAAGTTTGAGATGCTATCTTGGATGTGCTATGATTTTTTCATGGGCATTACCTCTATTGTTCCCCTCTTGGCTTCATTTTCATGCCTAGTAAAAGACCTTATTCCTAAGGCATTTTGTTTAGCATCACCTACAATCACCAAAGGATCAACATTACTTTTAGTAAAATTTTCTTTAATAATCAACCCTTTTTGGATCCCTTAGTTTTTATTTAACATAAGGTAATGACATCATACTATGCCCAAGGCTATGAGGTAACTAAAATCATCAAGATGTTCACATTATTTTGATCAATTACTATTAGTTACCATAATGTTTAAAAATAGGATGTTTGAAAAATTTCAAAGTAAGCATCCCTAGCCCTCATGACTAATAAGCATAACTTTAGAAGCACAAAAGTTTTCAAACAATTAAAAACAAAGGTATGATTTAGAAGAAAACTAAGAAATATTAAACTTGAAGGATATTTTAATAAAAGAGTGGGAAAAAGTAAAAATGTAGTTGAAAGGGATGAGAAGGAGTCCCAAAATTATGCATAAATTCATAGAAACTATCATTGATGTTCTAGAAGATGTGAAGGTTAGTTCAAATCCATGCTTAACAAAAGTTATGCATGTGGGTCTTCCCCAAAGTAGGCTTCTCCCATAATGCCCTTGCATAACCACTTTTACAGATGTTCATGGGCACTCGAGAAGTTAAATGTAGACCATGTCTTTGTTCCAAACAACACACAACTACCATGGCTGGGATGTTGTGCTATAATGCATAAAACTAAAAGGCTCATAATCACATGCAACAGTGAGGTGAATAATGGGATGATAAGGGACTGCAAAGATCAGGAATGTAAGGTACTTAACCATGTCCACAGTAGCTTTTTGTGAAAAATGTGATTAAAATGATTAGCATACCTATCTATCCAAGTTCAAACCAAGTCCATACTATGAATAGTAACCTCACATTGATGTGTTCCCTCCTACCTACCACCATGAGTCCACAACCACCTCAAAGAACAATCATCACTCCAAAAAAGGAATAAGAAAGGAGAAGGAAGGAAGGGCCTTAGTTAGAGGGGTGCCTCTAGGCATGGCTAATATGTCTTTCTAGCCCCATAACTAGTGCTTGTAGCCCATTATTATGTCTAAGGGGTCTTCTTTAAATTTCCATTATTGCTTTATTTTTTTGAATTTTTGGATGGGAACCACACCATGCAAAGACTTTTAGCTTCCTGTTATTGGTTGATGGAGAAGTAATGATACGTTTCAAGAGGAGTCATAAATCACATGAAGGAATTCATGAAGAGAACCCAACAAGTCCCCTTGAGGTCATATCCTTTATCATTCTACTTGGTCATTCCCTCTTTCTTCAAGGTACAATGATAATTGATGAATTTTAGTTTCATAAAAGAATAATCAAATTGTTCCCATGAAAAAGATCTTTTATTCAAAAAACTACAAGGATGGATGAAGTGGTCTCACTGCTTTACACAATTACTTATCCAATCATCTTGATAACATAGCACAAAAACCCAACACATAGCATTGACTTCTGCATCTTGGCTTGGCAATATCATTAACAAAAACATAAAATACATTCATGAAACATAAAGAGAATGACCCGAGAAAAGAGAAAAATATAAAGAAAAGAAAAATATCAAGAAATGGAAAACATATGAAGAATTAGAACATTTTGGAAAAAATAGGAAAATGATAAAAAATTGTAAAAGAAAAAGGTGAAAAATACTTATTAGTTCTTGAACTAGGATGGAGCATCTCCCCCATGACTAATCTTATGGCTAAACATTTGAGAGATGGACCACACAATCCCTTGGTTATACACCATGAGTTTCCCATTTATCATCGTTACTAATTTAATTAATCATGTGGTACCACATCTAACATTGGTGATAGTCTTGTTTGGATCATTTAGAGATGTATCTTCATCTAGACTTGAAGGTACTTTCATTTTGGGGGATCCATATGTGTTTGCTTCTTCTTCTTGATTTTCTATTTTAATTCCTAGGTCTCTATGTCTAATATCCTTTTCAGATGTATAATCAGAGTTTAAGATATATGCATCTAAGTCCTTTATTTGATTCATTTTCTTGATTCCAAAACTAATAAGCTAATCAATTGCGTCCATGCATTTTTGAAATAATTTTATATTCTCATTTTCAAAACATTGGATGTCTTTTGGTTCAATGACTACTACATAGACTAGTTTTTTCTCACACACTTGTTCCTTAGCTTTGTTATGGGTTGTGTTAATATTTTAAATTTTTGGTCCACAACTATGCCCTTTACTATTAGTGATGCATGGATTTTCCTATCTCTCCACAATGATAAGTTCATCATTTATGTCTTGTGTTGGAGTGGTAATGGTTGTTGGCTTTTTTATATGATTAGGAGACATCATTTCGATGAGGAAGGTTGTTGCATTAGATTGGCCTTGTGTTGGTTATGATGAGTTCGTAGGTCCATGAGTGTTTTGCTTACGCATGGAACCATCCTAACAAAAGGTTGTTTCTGAAATTGTGGTAGATATCTACTAGCNGATCTACTAGCATTATCATTTTTATGTATGTTCATAGCACAAGNTAGATATCTACTAGCATTATCATTTTTGTGTATGTTCATAGCACAAGTGGCATTATTTCATTGATGTTGTGATGCCAAACCTTCCTATGTTGTTCATGGTGACATATGGTGGAGGGAAGTATGAGAATATTGAGGATATGATGGAAGATGAGAGGTGTGAGGGGGGGATCCTTTAGAAGATGTTATGGGTCAATGATATTCAGGAAAGCGGTAGTAGTGATTTGAAGTAGAGGAAGTAGAACTAGTTGGGAAAATAGATTGTTGAACATAATATGTATATGGGTTTAGCTAATAATAAGGGTAGTGCTAGTTTGGTGATGGCCTCTCACACGATTGTGAGTTTTTCCACTATGTTTGATAGTAGTTTTGAGGCTAATAAGAAGTCCCACTAGGATAGTACAGTTGGTTGTAGGATTGTCTATAATTACCTTATAAGGTAATTTCCTAGGCATTTTCTTTTGTTTGAACTTGGGATTCAATGCAAATCCCAATACTCATGTAGATGTAACATGACTAGGCAATAGCCCTTCAAATGGTCATATATATGTAGATGTCACATCCATCATCTTCTTCAATGGTTGATTCTATAGCATCTTCTTCTGTAGCCATTTTCCTTTTTTTTATTAGTGTTCTTACCTATCTCTTGGTCCATTTTCCTTCTTTTGTTGTGGTCACTTGATTTTTTATGCATTACTCTCTCCTCTACGATTTCTACACAAGTTGTAACTTTCTCATTTGTCCATTTCAAAATCTTATCCAACTTCAAGCTCATCGATAGACTTTATATTAGCAAGTTTTGTTGTGAAATCATCTCATCAAGAGCTACCTCTTTTTCCTTATTATAGATGTGGACCATTTTCTTTTAAAGAGTTGGATCCTACTTATTTTCCTCTACATTCTCTCATTTACAGAGCTCTCCTTCTTCTTTTGCCATCCACTCAATTAGCCTTTGTATCTAATGGACTTTCAGTTCATATAACTGACCTTGGGTATAAATCCCTAGGGTCTCCCTCATTTCATTTTGAAGCCCATCTATGATGTGGAAAATTTTCTCTTTTTGAGAGAGATCATGGCTAAGACATCTATGTAGTAGCAAATAGTATCTATCCAAGTCCACATCCAAGGGTTCATGATTTTCTTGCTTCCAACCATGGATTTGTTTTCTTAGGTTGGACACTCTTGCATAGGTTTGGTATTTTTTATTAAAAATTTCTAGCGTTGTGGACCACTAGTGGATGGAACTTGGTTCCAACAATCTATACCAACTTTTAGCTTTGTCTATTAGTATCCTAGGGAAGAGCTTAAGCTTTTGCCACTTATTTTTAATATTTTGCAAGGCACAGGCATCATGGAAGGCTTGTAAGTGATGTTGTGGATTAGAAGTATAGCCTCCCATAATTTTAGAAATGTTGTTCATGTCAAGCCATTTGATGCGACTATCCCTTTGATGCCTTTGGGGTATTTTGACTACCTCCCTAATCTATGTCAAGCCCCTAGTAGCCAAAAATAGTTCATCTATACTAGACATGTCATGGTGATAATCTATATTTCTATTTGTTTGATTATGATGATCTTGTTTATGCTCATTTTGAGGTCTTTGATTTTACCCTTGGGTTTGACTTCTATCTTTATCTTGACCCCATAGTGGAGCTCTATCTCTATCCCTATGTTCATCTTTATTAAAACTAGATGTTGAAGAGGAAAAGGAAGAGGAGGAACTAGGAGAATTGCCATGGCTCCTATGGTTCTCCCCATGGTCCCTTGATTTATCTTGTCTAGGTTTAGAGGAGGTCTTAGGCCTTAAGATCCTCCTTGATCTAGGACTTACTCCATTTTCTCTATGATTTTCTACATTAGTTGAACATAGTCTTTGAGTATAGTAAGGGTCTAAATGAGCATAGGGAATCCCTGCTTGAGGTTGTTCACTCCAATTTTCTTTAGTATAGATCCTATCGTTTCTCCTATGAGTGCTTCCATCATGTGTTGTAGTTTTGGTCCTATGTGAAGAAGACATGACTTTAACTAATAACATGTGTGACTTAAAATATTAATATTTTCTAAAAGATATATCATTAATACCTTTACAATGATCATGTATAATATAACTAATTTAGATAACTAGCACCATCCCTAGCAATGGCACCAATGATGAGTGATGAGGTATCCCCTACACTGAACCATATGAATCACAAGTGTTCACACATGATCCAATCAAATTCTGTGGATGGGACTAGTTGTGGCATCTAGATTGTTATGCCTTGATCATAATTCACTATCTTCCCACTTGGACTAGTGGTAGCTTTGTCGCGTATGGTTTAGTCCAAAGTGGAGAATATGATAATTGATGTTATTTCAACCGTATGCTACTCCTAATGATAATAAAGAAATTAATTATTTGACTAATTAACAATGGAAAGCAAAGTCTAAACTAGCCTACAAGTGATGAGTGTCCATTCCTAGCTTGTTGTACACATCCTGAACCCACGTATCCACTACTGGGATTACCAAGTGCTATGCTACTAGGCGAACCAAGCAATAATGTTGCTAGGTTACCAAGAAAATACATGTTTATGCTTGAAACTAGTCAAGCTCATTCTGCCAATTCATTAATATGCATGCAAATGTAAATATTAACTAAGTACATGAAAAGTAAATTGTATGCAATGTAAATCTAATCTAAGTCAAAGTGATGTGATGAATAAGAATCAATCTCAATCTTATTGTTATTCATGGAATGTGTCTAGGTACATTGCCACTCAAATAATACATCATAGAATTAACTCAAATCCACATTGCAAGCACTGATTGACTATTCTCTAAGACTATGGAATAAAATTGCAAGAGTTCAGCTATTCTATTGACTAATTAACTCCTAAACCACATGTCCAAGTGTTATATTTATAAGCCTACACACATACCGCAATATTGGATATTTGATAACATAGCATGTGATCTGATATCATATATGCAATATTGCAACTCCAATATCATAATTAACCAAAAATTGAATTTTTGTCAAATAGATGTGATATAGCATCAACAATATCACAATTACGACATAGCATCAATGATATCCTAGCCAACTAATGATTCATCAACTAGCAAGTACAATATAGACTTATTTTCTCAAATCATGATTATGCCTTAGCAAAATATTAGGAAGAAGATTATGACACCTACATTTTCTAAATATTGGTTTCCCTATAGGTCTTGTGGTGATAACTCTTATTGGTTAAGTTGAGATGATATGATCTTAGATTAAATCCCTTGAATTTACTAATGCATAGATTTTAGGTGAGATGAATAATGCCAAGTTACAATGGTTAAGCACTTAGGATAATGAGTTTAACAAAAAAAGATCAATTCAGGTTATGGTTACTAACTTTTTGGGAGAAATTTTAAAAAAGACCTTAATCAGTTAATTTTTATAGTATTAAGATAGATAAGAGTTACCTGGACCAATGTATCCTTGTCTTACCAACATCTCTTGCAATAGATGAATCTTGATGAGGCGTAATCAGATCTTCCTCAATCAACGATATCAATGAAAGAATTTTGTTGGTTGATGGGATCTATGTCTTTTGTAGATGTCTAATTTATTATTCATGAAATCAATGGAAAGGTATCTTTTGACTTGAATCTCAAACATATGGTGCATCCAGTGATGATCAATGACTTTCCCTATGTCGTGGCTTCATAGTCCATCATTAGGTTCATGTTGTAGTTGGTCCATGGTTCTAAATGGCCTTTGGGTCATGGTTTTCTTTGGTGTCAATTGTGACATCCCATTCCTAGATGTCATGGAAAACATCAAATATACATTATATTAGACATTATTCGTAAAAAGACAATATACCAAACATCAAATATATGTAACATTTGAAATTATGTGTAAAGGAAATAATAAAAAAAAATACAGAAGGAAAGAGGAAAGAATGCTTTATCGATGTGGAATAGAGTATATGGATCATTTTTTAACAGTATTTCTTGGGATTTTCTTCCTTCAGCATCTATCCCTTAAAGGTAATCCAACACTACCACCACAATTAGGCCTATTATCGACCAAAAGAGATGGCCAGTCCTCTTCTTGTTCTACTTTTCTCGGCACCCATGACTCACCTTTTACCAACTCCACCACTCCATGCTAGCACAACTTCTAAGCTTGTGTATAAATTCCTTAGGTAAAATCCCTAAAGATCACCTTGAGAGACATGTCTGTTATTACAATGCATCCTTTCGAGTCTCAATTACAACACATCCTTTCAAGTCTTGTTATGATAATGATAATACTTGTTATGAAGAGGCATCATCTTCATTATGCAATAGCACCATTTGGGAACAAGGACATTACATAAACATCTTTATAGTAGCATTTCAAAGGAAAATCATTTTTCTTATTCATAAGATATGGCATCTTCAGTTTAGGCTTATCCCTATATTCTTTCTTTCCCTAATTCCTATTTTACACCTCTATAATATTTATTGTAGTAATTATGTAATGTATTTCTTCATCAACATATATGAAATATAGATGATTTTATTTCTACCAGTTCACCTGTACCAGTATATATTAGTTGGTTTGCCAATTTTGACATTATTAAAATAGTTAAAATAATATTTTAACAACTTAACTTTTATAACAATATTCTTGATGATGATAATTGATAACTTTACAAAAAATAATTCAATTCTACTACTAGCCTACGAAATAGCTCCACTAGCTTTTATATATATATTGGCCAAGATGATTTTATTAATGAACATTATGTATACAATCCCAACTATTGGACAAGGAAACAAGATTTATAAAAGTGGAATCACTCATCCATCCTATCTTTCTCTACCCATTTTCCAATTTTGTTACACCCTCTCTGTCAAGTTTGTTGTATCATTGTTTGTTCAAGGCAATTTTGACTTATTATTTATGTGAGAGATTAATGTTTTAAAAACAACCTAAACAAACAATGATAGAACAAACTTGATCGAGGGGATGCAACGAAATTAGGAAATGGGTAGAAGAAGAGAGGATGGATGAGTGATTTCACTTTTATCAATCTTATTTCCATGTTTAGCAGTCGAGCTTGTATAACATAATGTTTATAAATAGGATCATCTTTTATATATATATATAAGCTAGTTTTGTAGTAGTTGCAATTTCTTATGTTAGTGGATCATTTTATGTTGGCTAGCATTCTTTTTTTATTCAAGGAATAAAAATTTGCAATATGTAACTACTCTCTACAATTTTTTTTGTGAGGGTGTTAAGATAATAAGTCATATCTATTAAGTATTAAAGTGAAGCCATTTGAGTCATATTTCATTCTATTTATCTATTTTTAAAAGGTTTAAAAGGCATTGCAATTTGGATTTAGTAATTTTCAAATAAAATTAAACAAACAATCATGAAGCATTATATTACCCATTATATTATAAATAATTTAGATAAAACTAGACAACAAGCATGTTTGCATATTATAATTTATATAATTTAAATGGTAATTTGGAGCTTTAAATGGTCTCTCGCAAATTTCTAATTTGAAGCTTCAAAAGGCATTGCAATTTAGATTTTGTAATTTTCATTAAAAACTAAACAAATAAGCATAGAGCATCATATTGCCTATTGTATTTTAAATAGAGAACAAGCATAACTACCCATTACAATTTATATAATTTAAATAAAACTTGAGAACAGGCATGGAACATTGTATTACTCATTATAGTTAAATAATTTAAATAAACTACAAAACAAGCTTGGCTATCCATTATAATTTATATAATTTAAATAAAAATAAAGATCAAGCATGAAATTTTCAAAAATTCCTTCCTCAAAGAATTCACATATTTTTTTACCCAAGGTTCACAATTTCAGTCAAGTCTAGCTTTTATGTGGTAGACTTTTTTATGCATCAATTAACAAAAACTAATAGCATAAGATTTTTGAAAATAAAATTTGTATTAAGTATAAATTTTGAATGCAAAATGACTACATTCTAATTAATAAACCTTAACACAAGATCATCAAGGAAATTTCTTTTTATATATTTCATTAATATCAAAAATTCTTAATTAGTTTTAATCATCCATTTGTTTGAAATTTTGGTGAAGCTAAGAAACTTCTTCTTTCTATAGAAATTAATAAATTTTCTTCCATGCATAAGTTATGCATTTCTAGAATTTTTGGAATTCATGGTATTTTCAAAATTTAATTTCTCTATCTATGGTAATTTCAAAGTTTAAATTTAGAAGCACTAAACTGATTAATACTAATTATATGAAGAGATGACTATTATTACTATAAATTTAGTAAGAGATATGGTTTTAATGTCATTGAAATGATGAATTAAAAATTACCTAAAAATTTACATTAAACCATGGAAAATTAAGTGGGAAATTTCTCGTTTTGGTACCATATTCAAATCATCAAAAGATTTACATTTGACCATAGAAAAATCAACAAGAAATTTCTAATTTTGACACCATGAAGATTCTAATTGTTGAAAAACTTACATTTGATTGCGGAAAGAAATTTTATTTCTTTCATCATCGTATTTATAAATTCAAACAACATGATTCTACTGCTCTTGCGCTGTTTTTCTTTGAAGAAATTGAAATATTTTTCTCAACATAGATCCTACTACTATTATTTCCAATAGTGAAGTCATAGAATAGTTTGTTTAAAATCATCTATAACAACCATCTCTTATAGTAAATAATGCAATTCACGAAGGTTGTGACAATATTTCTGGACATGGATGAGGTTCAGGATGACCACAACTCATAGAGATTATAAATCCAAAGTTGGTGAGCATAGAGAATAGAAGACAATTTTAGAAATGGGAATCAATGTAACACTAGTAAGAACAAAAAGAGGTTCAACGAGATTTAGAAATATGATATATTCATTTTTTTATTGTATAATCATTTAGTCATTTAGATGATGATTATTAGCTTCTTTTCAATGATAGTGTACTTTAATTAAGACCTCACAAAGCTTCAACCAGTATAGTGGATATAAGAGGATCATTTCTCTTCATTAAACTAAAATAAGATTGCACCCAATGCAAAGTTAGAAGCATCTATCATTATATGTAATGATTAAGCCTAGTTAGGAGTCTCCAATACTAGGGTTTGAGTTAGTATTTCCTTCAAATATTAGAAGATATTTTCAAATTCTTTGCTCTTCATGAATCGTGATTCATTAGACCATGATATCACGGCCTAGCTAGTGATATCGTCTATGCAATATCGTGGTTCTCGTGTGAGCCTATAAATACACAATGGGGCACACGAGAAAGGGGGTCAGTTTTTTAGTAAGTTAGTTTTTAGTTAGTAGATAGAAATTAGTTCATTTTTAGTTCTTCTCAACCCTTTCTCCCAGTGCATGCCAGCAATGTGATGATTGTAATTGCACGGCACCTTTATTCGAGTGTGACATACTTGGACACACACATGACCAGAAATAAAGATCGAGATTACTTTATCATTGTAGCATTCACTTAGTTTAATTATTTAATTGTTATTGTTATTTATTTCTTTCGTACTTAATATATCTTCATCCTAAACTCCTTAAACATGGAATGAGTATGACTTAATCACAAGCATTTAAGTGTGACTACTTGGTATCCCAGTAGCATACCGAGGACATGTGCTTGGTAATCCTAGTGGTAGTCATGCACAAGGTCCAAGATGTGTACAAATGATTAAGGGACGAATGTTCATTGCACTTAGGCTAGCTTAGAATCTCTTCACCCTTTTCCTCCTAGCTTAATTAAAGTTATTTTCCATTGCCTCCAGGAGTAGCACTAGGTTAGAAACTACATCATACACCTCACTTTGGACTAAACCATACATGACAAAGCAAATACTAGTCCAAGTGGGAAGACAACGAACTGTGATCAGTGAGTAACTATCTAGATACCACAACTACCCCATCTACGGAGTTCAACCGAATCATGCGTGAAATGCTTGTATTCATATGGTGAGTGTAGGGGTACCCCACCACTCATCATTGGCACTGTTGCCAAGGACAATGCTAGTTATCTAGATTAGTTACATCATACAAGATCACTATAAGAAAGTATTAATGATATATCTTTTAGAAAAAAAATATAATAATAATAATTGCAATTAAATCACACACAAATTTACAACCATGTCTCTCTCACAAGACTATGATAATGCAACAACTAGTAAGGCAATTCATTGGAGAACCAACAAATTATATGATGATGAAGATAAAGTTTGGAGTACTCAACCTTATGTAGGAGTCTCCTACATTCATGAACACCCCAACGATACTCAAAGACTCTCGTCATCCAACTCTAACACCTCTAGTAAGGATGCAACATCCCATAGAACAAGGAGGCCTAAAAGGCCTAGGACCTTCTCAATAACTAACAAGAATCTGTTAGGGGATGATTGGAAAAATTACAAAAGCCAGGACAAGTTTTTTAGTTCTTTCTCTTCCTCTACTCCTTCAACGTCAAATCATGACACAGATGACTATCTTTCAAGGGATCAGCATAGAACTAAAAATCGAACTCACAAAGAAAATTGAGAACACCAACATGAACAAGGACAACATTATCTCAACTTGAAAACTCACAACCTACTTAGTGACGATGAACCCCTACTGGCCACTAAGAGCCTAATGCCTATACAAGAGGCTATTTGAATATCCCACAAGCATTGCAAGAAAAGCCATCTACCCAGGCTTGACTTAAATAACTTCCCCAAATTTTTAGAAGGCTATAAATTAGATCTGCAACAACATTTAGAAGCCTTCTACGATACCTATGCATGGAAAAACATTGATAAGGGATGGCAAAAAATTAAGCTCTTTCCTATGACACTCATTGGCCAAGCAAAAGTATGATATAGGTCTTTAAAACCAAAATCAATTTGACATTGGCCAACAATGGTAAAACTATTTAATGAAATATATCATACCTATGTAAGAGTATTAGCCTTGAGGAGACAAATCCAAGAGTGGAAACAAGCATAACATGAACCCTTGAACATGGCCTTAGAAAGATATTATGCACTATTAAACAACTACCCAGGCCATGGGTTCTCTGAGGAAAGGCTAATGTACCGTATCATAGATGGGCTCCATAATGAAACAAGGGAGACCCTAGGGATGTATGCCTGAGGTCAACTATATGACCTACAAACCCATCAATTCCAAGAGCTTATCAAGTAGGTAGCAAAAGAAGAAGGAGAAATGGCTAAATGGGAGAATGCTGAAAAATCTCAACAAGCCCAAAAATCAACAACGATCCATGATTATGAAGAGGAGAAATCAACCCACCGCAAGGAGGTGGAACCATCTTTGCCAATACTACAATCATTGGATGAAGGTGAGGCAAACATCAATAGGATGATGGAATGGATACATGAAAAAGCTGGAGAATATGCCAACATTATTGAAGATAGAGTTATGACAACCCAAGAAATAGGATAAAACACCTTTAGACAATTAGAAAGAAGGGTTGAAGAGAATAAGAACTTAACTACCAATCATACTTATCAATGTAACATTTTCTTGTACAGTCACCGCAAGGGCCAATGCCCAATCTTGTCACATTTGCATGAGCATTGGGAAAGAATGTTACATCCAAAGTTCATGCAAAAATACTGTGTTCAATCATAGTGGCAACAATCCTAGTCATGGGGGAGGCCATCCCCAAACTGGTTACACCCTTCATACCATCCAAACCTAAGTGCTTATCAAGTTCAACATCCTGTTTCCCCAATTAGTTCAACATCCTCTATCTCGCCACATTATTATTATTCTCCTAAATACTATCAACCCATATCCTCACCAACAGGACCACCACCTTAGGTACCTTACACTTCTCCTCAATTTCAAAATTCTCATCCTTCACCTCCTTCTACATCACCACCAATTGTACCCAAAGGATTTGCACCACAGCATCAACCCATGAACATTACTTGTACTTCTACTATCAACAGCAGTGGGAATCCTCCACAACACCAAAGGTGTCCCTTCTTTAGACATGATCATCAAAAGGGACACCTCAGTTATAAAACCACTGCATCCTCCAACTCAGCACAAGTTCAACCATGTGGTACATCTTTCTCTTCGAACCCAATGCCTCGTATTACCTTATCAAGGCCACCAATCAATACTCCAACAACCATGTGGCCCAATGAATCTAGCCATGAAGGAAGACATATTAATCCTTGCATACCATCTTATGGTCATGGGTGCTATAGTGGTTCAGCTCCTTATCACATGACCACATCTTATAATTTTCCCCACTATGCCTACTACAATCAAGTGTGTGAACCCCAATTTGGGTATATTCCTACCACCACCTCAAAAGAACTCGGTGGTTTGAATATGACTAGACTTCAATGTTTCCAAAATTCTTGGATCCAAACCTTCCATTTATTAATTCTAGCCATGCTCAACTATTTAGCTCTGGGGGTATCCTCCATTCTAACAACATAGAATTAATAAATGTTTTTCCATTTCTTTAATTTTTCAACTTTTTGTTTTCCAATTTTTCACCTTTTAATTTATTGCTTTATCTTTCTATCTTTTTATCTTTTTACAAGTAATCTTATCTATAAATAAAACACTCATGTGACCCGTTGGTTGAGGTTTTGTTCTTCACTATTAAGTCTCTAGTAAGTAAATATTTTGACAATGAGCCCATCACATCCATCCAACCATTCTATTAATAAGATGTTCTACCCTAGGTACAATGATATTCCTAATCATTAAAACTTAAAGTAACCTTGTGTTTATTATACCTAGAGCGAAGAAGGATGGACTAAGTGGGAATGGCCAGGCTGTGACATCAAGGGGACTTGTGGATTCTCTTTGGTGACATCTGTGGGAGTTATCATGCAACTTGGTTGTACTAAGATCCTTGTAGATCTAATGAAAAATGGGAGTAAGAGTAATCAAAAGGCACTCAATCAAAGAAACCCAATGCTATTCTAGGGGGTTCCACTAGAAAGACATGCACCCATGCCTGAAGGTAGGAGGCTTCTTTAGATTAAGCATTCAAAAAATAAACAAACAAAAAAAAAGAGAAAAGAGAAGAAGAGTGCCACAAAGAAAAATCACTCTTCCCTTGTACAAAATGCCAAGTGATCGTACACCTTGCCATCATGATGCTCTTATTGTTGTCTATCATTGGGATGAAATAATGTGGTGTCACTGATCAGAGGAATGGACTTGATCCTAATTTATGAGCAATAAGTTAATGACACATTAATCATGCCTTACACTAAGGATTCATTGTGCCCTAGGCTAGTTACCTCATGTTCCAATCTCTACAATCCCTTCTACAATTCACCTCATCTCGTTGTTCATGAATTTATGACTTGTGTCTTATGTAGCATTGAATTCATACCTCATCACGGTGATATCTACATGTGTGTGTTTTGTGAAAATGGTGTGGATTACATTTAACCCTTCTAGTGCCTACAGACATTTTAAGGTGTGGTTATGTAAGGGCATTATAGGTAGGAACCTATTTTGGGGAGGATCCACTTGCGTAACCCTTGTAATCTCCACTCGCAACACATCACCATCACATCATTTCATACCCTCCAAGAATTACAATACTCCTTCCCTCATTATCCTTCTGGTTCAAACATTCCTATGAACCGACACATCTCCTTTCTCCTCATCTGATTCATGCATTTCATTGCCAAATTCTACACCATTATATTTTTTGGTGCCTTTAGGACTATTTAATATTACCCTGAACCTTTTACACCAACTTCAAGTCCTTCATTTTTGAGTTTATAATTTTAGAAATTTATCAATTTTTCTAAGTACCCTACTTTAGATAGGCCAAAATATCGCTTATGCGATATCGCATCTAACACAATATCATGAATGCACTATCACATACGCGATATTGCANAAATATCGCTTATGCGATATCGCATCTAACACAATATCATGAATGCACTATCACATACGCGATATTGCATCGCGCAACACTATATATATGGACCCCCCACACATGTCAACATCATTTTCAACTATTCACGTGGGGGAAATTTTTCAAATTTTCTTCTATGACTCATGACTTGTGCACCTCTTGTTCCAATAGCCATAACTCACTCACCAGCATTCCAATTTTTATTCTGAAAGAACCTACTTGAACCCAAAGTGTTCAGCATAGTCATGGGGGAGGGGTACACTCCAAATTGCATATAAATGTTTTGAAATTCATCATCATCCAAAGGATACTATAAAGGATAATTGATTACAAAAAATGATGATAAACATGTGCCAAAAATAATCTTATCTCCTCACCTACATTAGGAAATTAAATTCTAAAGCCACCTAATCAAATTAAGGGGCCCAATATTAAAAATTTTAGGGGACATTTCCACAAGATTCTCTAACTCTAGATCACACGAAATAAGAAATGAATTCATTAAGGTAGAAGTAAGGTATAACTTAAATTTTGTAAACAACCTTATTAATGGTTGGCCTCGTGTGATTGCAGATGGCCCCTAAACATGGACAACAAGAAAGACCCTCTCAAGGTGTGTCCAAGCAACCCAGGAGAGTAGAGGATAAGCATCTCCTAAACAACGTGTAGAGTAGGAGTTGCAATCATTTAGCATCCATCAAGAGATTCCTGCTACTGCGCAGTTGGGATAGGCAGAAGGAGGAGCTGCTAAAGTGCCCAAACAAGGACAACACCTTATGTTGTCCCTAGAGTATGTCCAGGCTATCCAAGAAAGGTCCACATTAGCAGCTATGATCATGGAATTAAACTTTGGACCTTTCACGAAATTCACTCCTGAGGTTGTTAGGAACCAACTCAAAGGGTCTCCATTGTGACCTATTCTCTCTAAAAGTGGTGCCTAGTACTTAGGAGAAACGTACCAATTTTGGCACAATAAGGAAGAAGGCACCACAGTTAACATTTTTGGTGTGTCTATAGATTTTTTTGCTAAGGCCATTGCGGAAGTGTTAAACCTTTCAAATACAAGGCCAAAAGTTAGTCACCTATCCACTCACTTTGATGCTGATGCATGAAGAGTTTGGTTGGATAGGGCGTATGACAAAGAGAACAAGACATATGGAGAGTTGACATTGGAAGAAAAGATATACTTCAGGATTGGCACTTATCACATCTTTCCCATGAGAGGATTAAAAAGAATCTCAACGTATGCAGCAAGAGGATGTGTGATATTGATGGAAAAGGCTAATGCTAACCTTCCTCATCTATATCTCAGTGAAATCTTGAGACGATTTGAAGAATGTAAGATAGGGAAGTTCACGTTGCCCTTCCCTTGCCTCATCAAGAAGCTGTGCAAACGTGTTGGTATTCTGGGGTACACCAATAACGTTCCTAGAAGAGCCCAAAATGCTTCATTCGCTGAAATAATAAAGCCACTAGCCCCAAGGAAAAGTGCTAGTAAGAAACTGGAGCTAGAGCAAGAACAGACAATGGGTCCCACTGCAACTCAAACTATAGGGCCTAGCCAAATCCCAAGCACAAGGTCCAGTCAACAACAAGCAGGGCCCAGCACAAGCTAGCAAGACCAACTATCACCACCGTTGCAGGATTATCAACTGTCAATGAGCCATCTCAAGGCCATCGCTGAGACGGTCAGTTGGGGAAGTCATGATGATGCTAATCTCTTCCACATCATTGATGACATCATACGATTCATAATTCCTATTGATCACACATGGGGAAAGATTTCCATTCATACAAGAAGAGGGGAGACTCATTGGTCACAACAGATTTTAGGGAACGATGCGTCTTTCCAGGTGCAATTGGAAATGGGTGAAGAGGCCACAGTAGTGGTCATGCAACACCAAGATGTAGCAGGAGCCATAGAAGTGGTCACAGACCACATCAAAGAATCTTTCAACACTCTTTTTGTGCTACCAACCAATTTCATAGGAGCATAGGATGCTCAAACTCTAGCTAGTCCCTCAATAACTCTTGTGGACCATGAGGATGTCCTTAATCAATTACTGCAGATAGGACAAGTAATGACATCCTTATCTGACATTCTGCAAGATGTCATAGCAGTGCAATCAGACTTCATCTCCACCAAGGGAAAGCTAGTCATGGCAGAGATTAGGACCAAGCACGCAAAAGCAGAGTTGGCAAGACTCCAAGAAAGGCTTGTTGCCCTACAAGTTGCATAGTGGAACCCATATCAATTTGTTCCTACAGACTAACTGGACACTTTCAGGATAGAGCAACTTAATAAACTATTGGTGGACAATAAAAGAGTGGTGGAGGAGAAGGAGAAGGCCAACTAGGATGCCTCCAAGGCACAAGCACAAATCTATGCGCACACTAAGGCACTCAGAGCCTTATAGGAAGAGAATAAATAGCTTGCTACTGAAAATCTTTGATTGACCACTGTGGAGAAATAGAAGAATGTTCTCGAGGAAAAATTTTAGCAACTACGAGAATAGTTAGTGAGGGTCAACCAAGACATGAACTGTTTAGCAAGAGAAAATCAAACCCTCTTAATGGAGGGGATATGCACAATCCATTAGAAGACAACCACTGAAATAAGCACATGCAAAACGAGGCCAAGCGGCATGAAAAGTTAAAGGAGCACTTTAGAGACCAGGTGGGGATGTACAAGAAAGTCACAGAAAATAAAATCCATATGGCCAAGTCCCACATCAACACTTTTAGTGCTCAACACACTAATTGGTAGGCCATATTGGACACATATACATTTTCCCACCAAGTAGAGCTTAAAAGCTAGGACCTGTAGATTCAAGATCTCATAGAGTACATGGAATTCACAAACCTGCAATATGCCAATCCAGCCATGTTGATAGCATGATGCCCAAGAATAGGGTTCAAGAAGCAAGTAGCTACCACCTACACTAAATATGAAGCAGAATTTGTGAAGCATAAGAAAATGTTGCAGAAGCTAGAAATCACAAATTCTAAACTAAAGGTGGTTAAGACCAACTACTAAGGCTAGAAAAATGTCACAGTGGACTTGGCTTGATGACTTAGAGATTTCCAGAAGTACAGGTGAAACACCGTGAAAATTACGAGTCGGCCTTAGGCAAAGATTCGCAATTCAAGCGAGAGCGCGCATCAGCTTTGTTCAAGGACAAGTTTACGCTCTATTACGCACGACAGCGTAATGAGCGTAATAAGCTCCAAAATAGTTGAAGACAGAGTCTAGAGAAGCACAACAGTTCGACACGCTTTCTTGCGACGTATGGATAATTTGTCTTTACGCTCGTTACGTGGCGATGCGTACCATTGCGTATTTCATCACTAAGGCTAGACATTATTTACGCTTCGTTACACGCGGCTGCGTAGTGAGCGTAAATGAGACATTGTTTACGCTTCGTTACGCGTAGCTGCGTAGTGAGCATAAGACAATTTTGAGCCTGTTTTTTTTTATACCGGATTACGCTCATACAAGCAACACACCGCGAATGAGTATGCTATAGCCTGAAAGCAATTGAAACACGCTCAACATGTACCTGCTCTTCACACGCACAACACGCAAACGAGCGTGTTGTGCGTAGTCACAGTCTAACTTAAAATGGTCATGTCAACGGAACCCAAAATATCCGGGACCCGCGTCATCAGGGTTGCACCTTTTTATGGGACCTCGCAGCCTATAAATAGACCAGTTGACAAAAAGAAAGGGGAGCAGCAGAAAGTCAAAAAGGGCAAGAGCATTTTCTGAGCAAGGAAGCACTTATCACCTTGAGCAGAGAAACAAAGAGCAACCTTTTGGCAACTGCCGACAACACCATCCTTCAGCAAGAACAGAGCATAGTGCGCTTGAGCCTTAGCAACAAGAGAGATCATTCCTTTGGGGAAGATACGACTTTCTCCATTAGCGATTGCTGCCCTGAGCAGAACCTACTCGAAGCAAAGAAGCAGAATGGGGAGTGTGAGATCGTCTCACCCAGTTTGCAGACTCTACCGGTCAGAAACAGTTGATCGGCAGACCTCAGAGCTTGACCATCCTTGCATCCTAGCTTTGGCCTACGAGGTAGATCGGACTTCT
>MNCI01031599.1:33726-63351 GCA_015680685.1 Gnetum montanum
CGCAAATCTCCTCTCTGCTCGAGGAAAGCACACCTGAATGGTACGACAATATTAAAACTTATCTTCTACAGGGCGAATTACCGCCTGAATTGACACGCACACAGAAAGACGCAATCCGTAAGCGGGCCAGGCAATACATCATCATCGGAGACAGCACTCTCTGTAGACGCTTCTTTGATGGCGTGTTGCTTACCTGCGTTGACAAAGACCAAGCGCAACACATAGTCGACGACGTTCACGAGGGACTGTGTGGCGGCCACGTAGCACCAAGGGCTATGGTCCTAAAAATCTGACGCTTAGGATACTACTGGCCACGCATGGAAAAAGACTGCCTGACAAAGGTTAAAACTTGTGACACGTGTCAGCGTCATGCAAACCTCATCCACGTGTCGCCCACAGAATTGCATACAACGCAGATAACATGGCCATTTCAGCGATGGGGACTGGACATCATAGGACCCATCACGCCAAAATCTTCTGCAGGGCATAGCTTCATTATTACCGCTACTGAGTACTTTACGAAGTGGGTAGAAGCTGTCCCCCTGCGGAAAATCACATCCCAACAGGTTTGCCATTTTATCTTGGACAATATAGTAACCAGATTTGGTCTCCCAATGACTATTGTGACCGACAATGGGCCACAGTTTAGTAGCGCGGATACCAAATCCTTCTGTGACAACCTAGGCATTAGACAGTCTTTTTCCTCTCCCTATTACCCGCAGGCGAATGGTCAAGCTGAAGCATCAAACAAAATAGTCATCAATCTGCTCAAGAAAATGCTCGACGGCAACAAAAGGCGGTGGCACGAACAGATCCTCTATGTGCTATGGGCATACCGTACTACATGTAGGACAGCTACAGGTAGTACGCCCTATAGCCTGGTTTACGGATCTGAAGCAGTGCTACCTCTCGAATTGCAAATTCCTTCTCTGAGAATGGTCCTCTCCACCATTATAAATGAGGCTCAACACACCGAGGCTCGGATAATGGATTTGGATTCAGTAGAAGAGAAGCGGATACAGGCTCTTGATACGATTGAGAAATATCAAGATAAACAGAGACAGAAGCATCATCACAACCTTCAGCAGCGTCCGATCAAGAAAGGAGACCTAGTCCTCAAAGCCGTGCGCGAGCCGGCAGGCAAATTCTCGGCGAATTGGGAAGGTCCTTTCTCGGTGGTCGATGCATATGGCAACGGAGCTTTCAGACTAGTGGACATCAACGGCAATGAACTACCGAACCCTGTAAATCATGTATATCTGAAGTGGTATTACATTTAGCAGCATCTACAGCGTGAGTAATCAAGTATGACAATAATCGTCCGCTACGACGTTAAACTGGCACTGATCGTCCGCTACGACGTTAAACTAGCACTGATCATCCACCACGACGCTAAATTGGCAAGTCACCACCATCCGCTACGACGTAAAACTAGCACTTCCCGGTCTGCCCGGTCTTTAAACTGGGACCATGGTCTGCTGAGACTTAAAAATAGCAACAACAGTCTACCAGGACTTAAAACTGGGAATCATTGACTACTGCTATATGAATCAGGCGAGCGTGATCATTTTTGTACAGCTGCACAACCAACGGGGTGGGATACTAGGACAGTCCCAGCGTCGCCACCCCACTGGCATACTACTGATTCCTCGGATAAGCTAAGAGGCATCTTACTGATCCCTCAGAGATGCCGCCGCTGCGCCCACCGCAATGGTAGTACCTCTGAGAGTTTAGCCTTGCCAGCCGGAGCCCCGACGAAATCCTCGTCGACAACGGCCTCAGGAACCTCCGCCAATCATCGCTATTGGACGTCGGCTTCGCAAATTCATCTTGCTGGCTCCTTGCCTAACCAGCTAGATGCACTGCGTCTGATGCCTTTTGGCGAAGATATGCAGGGCCAATCGTCAGGATTGGCGGCTCCGCCCGCATGCTCCGGCTCCTTCTTTACAGCCCGATCGCTCTATCACACATCAAACGGCGTTTGTTTCAACAACCTCGCCCCTTGTTCGCGTGAGCAATGGTGTCCTCTGCTTTCTTTTGTGGTTGCAGGTTACTTGGCTTTGAGAATTTCGTCCAAAGGTGCATCCATCTGAGCGGTGAAGTACAACAGCGTGTTAAAATGGCTGCTCAGGTTTTCCCGACCATTTAGATCTACATACCTCTACCTCTCACAAATCCTACCCTTAGCTCTTGTTTCCCTTTATCCCCACCACCCACTTCCCATACGCAAAAGCTACATACACAAGTATTCATTCTCCGCACTCACACCAGCAGAGATATCGCAAAAGTGACGCGCCACGCTCCTTTTGCATGCATTCCTGCTATAATCAGTAACAGAGAAATCTCAGATTGATGCGCTACGCTCGTCTGAAAGCATTCCTGTTGACATAAATGTGCATACGTTTCTGTGCGTGCAATAAGCGTATGCCATACTCCTACCATCATAACTCATTTTGCATCTTCCCCGAACCTGTTTCCAGCTATATCCCTCTATCTCTCATACCTGCCAGTTTTTCTCTTCCATGTTGACAGGGCAACACTTGAGTAGCCATGGATGAACGCTATTCTTGCTTCTGCCAATTTGGTGTTTCGCATTCTTTGTTGACGTTTTTCGGGCAAGCCCTCTAACCGTCAACAAAGAGGGGCCATTGAAACACCGTGAAAATTACGAGTCGGCCTCAGGAAAAGATTCGCAATTCAAGCGAGAGCGCGCATCAGCTTTGTTCAAGGACAAGTTTATGCTCTATTACGCACGGCAACGTAATGAGCGTAATAGGCTCCAAAATAGTCGAAGACAGAGTCTAGAGAAGCACAACAGTTCGACACGCTTTCTCGCGGCGTATGGATAATTTATCTTTACGCTCGTTACGTGGCGATGCGTACCATTGCGTATTTCATCACTAAGGCTAGGCATTATTTACGCTTCGTTATGCGCGGCTGCGTAGTGAGCGTAAATGAGACATTGTTTACGCTTCGTTACGCGCAGCTGCGTAGTGAGCGTAAGACAATTTTGAGCCTGTTGTTTTTATACCGGATTACGCTCATACAAGCAACACACCGCGAATGAGTATAATATAGCCTAAAAGCAATTGAAACACGCTCAACATGTACCTGCTCTTCACACGCACAACACGCAAACGAGCGTGTTGTGCGTAGTCACAGTCTAACTTAAAATGGTCATGTCAACGGAACCCAAAATATCCGGGACCCGCGTCATCAGGGTTGCACCTTTTTATGGGACCTCGCAGCCTATAAATAGACCAGTTGACAAAAAGAAAGGGGAGCAGCAAAAAGTCAAAAAGGGCAAGAGCATTTTCTGAGCAAGGAAGCACTTATCACCTTGAGCAGAGAAACAAAGAGCAACCTTTTGGCAACTGCCGACAACACCATCCTTCAGCAAGAACAGAGCACAGTGCGCTTGAGCCTTAGCAACAAGAGAGATCATTCCTTTGGGGAAGATACGACTTTCTCCATTAGCGATTGCTGCCCTGAGCAGAACCTACTCGAAGCAAAGAAGCAGAACGGGGAGTGTGAGATCGTCTCTCCCAGTTTGCAAACTCTACCGGTCAGAAACAGTTGATCGGCAGACCTCAGAGCTTGACCATCCTTGCATCCCAGATTTGGCCTACGAGGTAGATCAGACTTCTGTCTGGACAGTTTCCTTGTTGTTTTGTGCTCATTTTTGCATCAGGTTATTGGGGGTCTCTCCCATTGTAACGTGACATACAAATCATACATTCTTTCAAAAATCGAAACATAGATGTTTGAAAATCACGCGTTTCTCTCCTGATTAGCATCTCTTCGGCATGTTTGACGTTATCATCATAGCGATCCATCCACGTCGTTTTCCTCCCATTTCACGATCCCTCAAATCAAATCGAAACAACGCAAAGATCCGTAATCTTCATCGTTTTACTGACCCGTAAGTCCCTATCTGATCGACAAGATCGTTCAGGGCGCCACGGATTCGGTTTTTCCAGCATAGCCCTTGCACGGATCCGTGGTTAAAACTGTATACACGGAACCTCGATCGGTATTTCCAGCTGCCGACGTTTTCTGTCATTACAACAGGGACAAAGCTAGAGCCTACGAGGAGGAACGATGATTGTTTGTGGCCTGGTATGTTAAAGCAAATCAAATGTTCCTGCAACTACCTTGTCCATGGGAGGTGCCGACTCTATCAAACATTGGAACATTAGCATGGATAGCACAAAACCCCCAAACTAAAGAGGAAAATATCTAGGTGTTATTGCAGAGCCATCAAATTCCAAAATCTGAAGCACAAGACAAGTGGAAGCAACCCATGGAGGAGCCACTGCCACCTGGAACCACATGAGTTCCACAAAATTTTGTAATTTTGAAATTTTATAATTTTTGTATTTGTGTCCCAATTTTGTTGTATTTAATTCTCCATTGCAACATGAATGAATTCCTAGTCAGTCAATAATCCCATACCTATCCACTGTGTAATCAATGAGACTTATTCTCATTTTGTTTAACTCAAGGATGAGTTTTCATTCAATCGTGGGGGTATGATGAATAGTGATTCATTAGACTATGATATTGTGCCCCTGATATCATGTACGAGATATCATGTACACGATATTGTGGCTTAGCTAGCAATATCATATACGCAATATCGTGGTTCCCGTGTGAGCTTATAAATACACAATGGGATGCACGGAAAAGGCGGTTAGTTTTTCAGTAAGTTAGTTTTCAGTCAGTAGATAGAAATTAGTTCATTTTTAGTTCTTCTCAACCCTTTCTCCTAGTGCATGCCCATAGTGTGATGATTGTAATTGTACAACACCTTTATTCGAGTGTGACGTACTTGGACACACACATGTCCAGAAATAAAGATCAAGATTACTTCATCATTGCAGCGTTTACTTAGTTTAATTATTTAATTGTTATTATTATTTATTGCTTTTGTAATTAATATCTCTTCATCCTAAACTTCTTAAATGTGGAATGAGTACGACTTAATCATGAGCATTTAAGTGTGAATACTTGGTATCCCAATAGTGTACCTAGGACATGCGCTTGGCAATCCTAGTGGTACTCGTCCACAAGGTCCAAGATGTGTATGGATGATTAAGGGATGAATGCTCATTGCACTTAGGCTAGCTTAGACTCTCTTCACCCTTTTCCTCCTAGCTTAATTAAAGTTATTTTCCATTGCCTCCAAGGATAGCACTAGGTTAAAAACTACATCATACACCTCACTTTGGACTAAACCATATGTGACAAAGCAAATACTAGTCCAAATGGGAAGATAGTGAACTGTGATCAGCAAGTAACTATCTAGATACCACAACTAGCATGTCTATGGAGTTCAACTGGATCATGCGTGAAACGCTTGTATTCTTATGGTTGAGTGTAGGGGTACCTCACCACTCATTAGCTCTATAGGAACGAAACATCTTTCTTCTTGAGATCCAATAAAGACTTTTCTATTCTAGAATAATCTTTGAGGAATTCACAATAATAGACTTTGTGGGAAAAGAAAGATCACATCTCTTTGACCTTTGTGGAAATTTGTGCCATGTTTTTGATGATGTAGATCTTATTAAGATCAAATTCAATTCCCTTCTTAGAAAATTTGTGGCCAAGAATCATTAACTAGCTTTTTTTCTAGTTCAACTTTAAATTCACTTAGTAGTAGCAATGTATAATAACTTCAAGCTAGCCAAACACCTTCTAAAATGTTTTGTTGTAGGTAAAAAAAAATCATCCATGAACACCTTCATACTCTTACTAATATAATCTTATATCACACACCAACTAGAAATTCTTCCTTAAGAATAGTCAATTATATTGATCATAATAATATAAATCATTAAGAAGAAATGTAGGTTTTCATTATCTACCACTACTCAAGTTATTATTTCTTTTTATTTAATAATTTATTTATGTTTTCTAACATGATTAACACTTATTGCACATCAACAATGCATTTGAGCCTACTATTCAACATACATTCAGTCCAAAAATCATAGACGTAAATGAATAGTTATGACAAGATTTTTGATGAGCATAGTATTGTAAGAGCTAGTGTTGAATAAGACAGCATTATCATATGATCAAATGCATGAACCTTTAGATGTTACTACTGTACCAATAGTGGTAGTGCCTTTTTTAGAAGTGATTTACTCTCTTTCAAACTTGTAAAAGATACTTATAAAAATTTCTTAGGTGATTCGGAATTTTAATACTATAGTTACAAATTATGTAAATATCTGTAATGAAATGTATCTTGGAATATCACTGGATTCAATAAGAAGTAGAGGTCAAGCATGCAACAAGTGGAAAAAAGAAAAGGCACAAAATATTATTGATAGTGGTGGTCAGGAGATCAAATTATTTTTTACAGGAAATAACATGGATCTAATACCCCAACTACCTATTTTGATTGGTTTAACTAAGGTTGAAAAAATGTTGATTACAAGAATCAATCTCATACTATAAGTTGCACATGTAGTTGATAGAGAGTTTAGATATAAGGATTATACAATTAGCTTTCTTTAGAATGTCATAATGATTGTCAAGAGACTTTTTCTTAGAATTGAAGATATTCCTTTCTTGGTTTTAAGAAGAGTGGATCAAATGAGCATGGAGTATAATTTCATGGTTTATAATGTCTTACTTGTTAAAAAGGAAAATAATCCGTACAATCATGATGTTGAGATTGACATGCATGCATTAGATGATGTTGTTGATGAACATCTTTCATAGTATTCTTTATATTACTTTATTAAAAAAGGATGGAAAAATGATATTACAATTTCAAGATCTATTACTTCAAATTGATAAAGACATACATACATAACATCCTAGAATTATAACAAGGAAAATTGATTGGATAAGAGCATGGTTTTATAATCCATCATTGTAGGATTCAAATGTTGCTGACTGGCCTTTCATGTATGATTTTCTTATTAATGAATTTAACATGGTGGGATTACTTACAATGGCATTTCCAAGTCATTTTTCCAAAGGAAAATGTAATTTCCTTCATCAAAAAGCTAAAATGTCAAACTACATAAATATGCAAAACATCTACTTCCATATAAGAATGGTAGATTCAGATGGCATAACCATTTTACATAAATATCATTTCTCAATTTTTTTTGTGTTCATTATTCTTTCTTTCTTTTTTCTTTTTCTTTTTTTCTGTGTTCTTTGACACTATGATGTGTGATTTATTTTTAGGTATTATATCTATAATGTTATTAGAAGGTGATGTGTAATGGAATCTATCTTTATATTTTTTTTTCAAAAAAATATTGTTGATGCACTCATAACTATTGAAGAACTACATGAGTAATTGCATAATGCTCCATCACATATCATTGTTAATAATTTTATGTGATACGTTACCTTTATTTGGACTAAACTATCTTATTAAAGAAAATTTAAAGCAAATCTAAATAACATGGTGAATAAATTAGGATCACTTACTATTTTTTTTATTCTTCATGTAGCAAATCTCTATTAACTTGAGCTACATAATCTAATGGAAGGAGATCTACCTAAATACTCATCAAGATTGAAATGATAAAGGCAAAATAATATCATAGAAAATCAACATATAGTGGTAGAGTTCCTATACCATTGTTACATTGCCTTTCTAAATAAATCTTTGTTGAAGAAATTCCATGTTGTTGACTACTAGATGTGATATAAATGGTAGCATCATGGATCTCCACATGTGCATGTTTTCCTATGTATATAGGGTGTTTGAAAGGTTGATGAACTAGACCAAAATGATGTGAAGGGTAGAGGAATGTTTTTATTCAATTTAAAATGCATAGAATCAAATATTTACAATAAATGGATAACCAAATAATATAAGTTCTTACTTATCTTTTATGTACTTGTAGAACTTTTTTGTTAATATTGTTAAGAATATGCAAGAATATTTTTTTTCATTGATTTCTCTTTCATTTTGTCTTTTCACTTAGGCTTTATGAGTAAATATTTTGTATTATCCATGTGAATTGATTACTAACAACTATAATGTGTGGGCCTATAAACTAATTATGCTAATATGCTTAATGTTGTTTAAAGACATAATGTCTATAAACCAAGTGCATACTTAAGAAAACATAATGGTAGAGAAGTTTGAAGATACCACATTTATATCAAATAATTATTTTCTCACTATTTTATTATTTTTATTAGCAATTAAACTTTTTTTTTTTTGTATAAAAATTCTATTGATATTTATCTTCCTTTTCTTTTCTTTATAATTACAATGTTTCGTGGTTGTTATTTCTAGAATTTAGAATATCCAAATACTAATAATGAAATTACTTATGTTCCTCGAAGAAATGATTCAAGGCTTAAATTTCTAATAGAATGTTACTTTAGATGTGGAGGACGAATATAGATTTTTAGCCTATCATGTCATGATATGATGTCGTAAAATAAATTACAAAATATATTGCTAAATTTGAGGAAAAATTACAATTTTTTCATGACATGGTGTTGCAAATTTTAGAGCTAAGGAATCCTCATAAAGATGCTTTATCTATCTACATACAACTCATGATGGATGTTACCATAGATAGAGGCATAAGTGCTATGAAGATTTGTAACATGTTGTATGAGCTTCCTTTAGTGGAGTGTAGTTGTATATTTGCATCATCAATATTTCATAGTAGAGGAAATGGATGAAGATGAAAATTTTACAATAAATATTCATGTTTGTTAGAAACAATTGCTTTCCATGAAGGGAGTATCATTACTATAAGCTTTTAGATAGTACAATTGCAACATGAAGAACAAGGAGAATTCAAATTGGAATTCATGTCACCCAAAACCAGATGTTATTGTGAGATATTATCCCAAATTTCTCATTCCATCGAAGCAAGAGGTGCAAAGATGGGTTGAATACTGTTAAATTATGCTGTTGTTGCATTATCCATTTAGAGATGTGAAATGAGATTTTAGTTGTAATGATGAGAATATTGAAATAAAGTGACTTTCTATTCAACATCTATATGAAGGATTAGAGAATAATACTGAAGAAGAATTTTAATGAGCATTGAAAGAAGAATGATAGTTCATAGATGTAACTTCACAGGTGTAGGATCATGAGTATGATTTTGAAATACTAAATCATCATATATTATCAACATGTTATTTCTAGAGAATGGAGTTGGAGATGCTTGACCTATGAGATGTTGATAGGATGTATGTATCAACATTTAGTATCTAAGAGAGGATGTTGCAAGTTCTCCACAACCTTTATTACCAATAATAAATTATCTCGATCCATGATTGTCATGGATCATGACTATGATGCCTATAATTTTGATAAGTTCAATACTAAGCAAAAGAAATGCTACAACAAAATTATAGGTCACATGCTATTTTCATAATCAACAGATGAAGTTGTTGCTCCTTTATGAATGATTATTCAAGAAATAGTATAGGAAAGTCTTTTCTTATAGGTTTAAATTGCAATGCTTTCTTAAAGTATGATCATGAAAAACATAGTGCTTTACTTATCATGACACCCATAAGAACTTTTGTATATAACATTAATGTAGCTACCATTCATTCCAGTTGAGCCTTAGAATAGATGAATACAAAGAACTTTCTATCTCTGCTAAAATAAGTATACAACATCGAATTTTCCATGGAAGATATATAATCATTGATGAAATGAGTTTTGTGGGGGAAAGACTATTATAGAGCATTGATAAAAGAATAAGAGAAATATTTCTGAACCATTATAATGAATTTTTTAAAAGATTAGTTACACTCATATGAGACTTGGGTCATCTTCGTCATGTGCTTGGTGTTGTGTCTTATGCATCCAGGAATCCAGATATCATAGGAGTTTGGTAATTCTTTGATACATTTTTTGTGTTAGTTATATGTTATCATCAATTTGGAAATGATTCTAAACAACAGAGATTCAGAGAAGTATTAATGCATGCTAGAGAGGGAAAAAGCCTTGATGAAGATTATTAATTCTTGGGTGGTTGAATAAATCTTCCATCAAATTCCAATGGATTAGAAGATTTTGATATCTAATGTATTTGTATGTTATAAAGGAAAAAGTACAATTACACAACAAGAAGATGTTGCAAAAAATGCAAAGGCCCATTGTGGTGTGCATTGCAAATAGAGATTCCCTTAAAATCTTGGGAATGATAGAGATGATATTGAATGATTTTTGCTTATATGTGAAGGTGCATAGATTATGCTCATAGTTAACCTTTGGCCAAAAGCACAATTGGTGAATGATGCACTTGACATAATTCACAACATTATCTATTGTCCTAGGAAATAACTACATACATTACCATCTTATGTTGTTGTCAATTTTGACTCTACATCGAATGTTCATTTGACAATTGTAACCTCCATCATGTGCCAATTGTAATTGTGATTTTGAGAAGCATCGCATTAGTTACTATTGCAATTGGCATAGGCTATGACTATCCATAAATCTCAAGGAATGACTTTGAATAAGACCTCTATTGATATGGGATCAAAAGAAGTCACAGGTATAACCTTTGTTGTGTTATCTAGAGTCAAGAACATCAACTCTTTAAAGATTCACCCTTCATTCCCGTTGCAGAGATATCAAAATATTTCAGATTCTAAACATCTTCATGGTACAATTGTAGAGAAAACTGTTTTCTTGATTCAAAAGATTAGGCATGTTGAGTTTAAGCTCCCCCCTATATTCCTACTATTCCTAATTCCTATTCTACACCTCTATAAAGTTTACTACAACAATTGTGTAATGTATTCCTACATCAACATATTTGGAATATAGATGATTTTATTTCTATAGGGCTTTTAAAAAAATTGATGCATTAATGATATTGTTTTGATTGTACGAGTT
Source organism: Gnetum montanum (assembly GCA_015680685.1). Taxonomy (NCBI): domain Eukaryota; kingdom Viridiplantae; phylum Streptophyta; class Gnetopsida; order Gnetales; family Gnetaceae; genus Gnetum; species Gnetum montanum. Next base: position 44,594 of record MNCI01031599.1, read on the forward strand.
TATATAAATTTGTTGGCCAATTTAGATATTATTGAACGATTTCACATAATATTTTAACAACTCAACTTTTAAAACGATAGCCTCAACGATGACAATGGGTATCTTTAAAAACAATAGGTTGTTAGCCTAGTGGTATGAATCTTAGCTTGGTAACTCTAGGTTTGATTCCACTAAATAACACTAAGTTATAAATTTCTATAAATCTTAGGGTGTACCTATGTTTTAATTATTTCAGGTTCTAATACCTCGACAATGGATATCTGTACAAAAAAATAAATAAATTCTTCTCCTAGTCTATGAAAATTTTCCCTAGCATATATGAATGGGTTAAAAGAATCTTCATTTTCTCTTTGTAGCCCAAATGCTTAACGAAGTAACAAGTTCCTCTTTCCCATTTTCAGTGCACTCTTATTCCAATTTATTCTTTGAATATTTATTTATAGGTATTTTTGAAACATCAATCTCCGCAATAAATAACAGCTCAAATCCTCCTCAGCCGTTGAATCTTCAATTACCAAATCTGCCAAAATATTTCTACAAAAAGGTTGCTAGAACCGAAACATACTCACACCCTACCTTGGCAAAACTTAATCACAGAAAGAAGCAGAACTTAACAAGAAGACAAGGGTGTGGAATCGAACCTAAACCTAGGAAAGCAGGAACCGCGTAGTTTTGGTGAAAGAGAGAGAGAGAGCCACTTATATATGGCAAGGAAAGCCAAAACAAAGACAAACTACTTGATCTTATCAAAGCTCCTCCCTCGTGCGGTGTTGTGGCATGGCAGCAAAGACGCATTCTTCTGCAATCGTCGGAGGAGGAGAATATACACAGATTCATCTCATTTCTGAGTTGCCTGTCCTCCTTTTTCAGGGACATTGGCGGCAGCAGAATTTGTTGCATATTCTCCTTCCTTGTACTTTTCATTATAGCCGTGCCCAGCCCTTCCCACGCTGCTGGAGGTCGCACTGACGATTACCTGCAATCTGAGCTCTTATTTGAGCGATGATGCTACCGCGGGTTCTCATTTAACGTGCCTTGCATTCAGATTCTATTTTTGATCCGGATCTTTCGAAACAAACACATCTCTTTGTTTTCTTTAGGTGTTTGTTTTTTTTTGCGGTTTGTTTCTTCGGCGCTCACGGTTTCGGTTTGGACGCTGATAGGGTTTTGTTAGTAGACTGAAGATTAGCCTTTTCAGTTTTAAGTTTTTTTCCTTTTTCTTCCCTTTTGATCAGGATCGTGTAGATTGACGCGTAAGGTTTTGATGTAGTTTTTTGGAGATCTATCCATATCGTCTGGTGCTTTGCAGGAACAGAACTGAGCAGGTTCTTTGTTTACTGGTAATTGGCTAATTGCGTTTCAGGATCTCTCCATGGGCTGTATTTAAGTTTTTATTTTTTTCACACTGCGTTTCAGTTACCTGCCCTGACTTGCATGAGCAGTCTCTATTATAGTTGCTTTGCTTTTCATTCAGGTCATGGTTTGCCGTTTTCTCAAGGTTAGTTTGATTGTTGGTTAAATCTCAAAAATAGAACTTCTTGTATCGTGCAAAACCGAAGGCTCGGAAGCAGGGTTAGCGTCTGAATTTGACGGTTATGTGATTTTGTCGATCTGCAGAATCCTGAAAAGCATTATGGGTAATAAATCCTGGATTAAGTAAAATAATAAAGCAAGCTTGAGGTTGAAAATGAAACTGAAAGAAATGCATCAATAATATTTAAAAAAGAAAAAACATTACAGGAAAGCAGAAAACCAGCAAAGCATAGCAAAACCTAACAATGGCTGCAATATCTAGCAACCCTAAGCTTCAGTTAAACATTAATAGATGAATGCTTTGCATACTCTACCTATGTAGCTCATCCTTTAACCTATGATTTACAAAATTTACAAAATAAGCACCTACTAAACCATCTATTACAACATTTTGGCAAGTCACTAATTTTGATTTCTCATCACAACATTTTGGACCCATGATTCACAAAATGATGGCGTTGTTTTAAACAATTAATGCCTTGCATACTCTCTCACTATGCAAGATTTTTAAAATAAGCACTTGCAACACCATCATCAAGATACCATCAATTACAGCATTTTGGTGGGTTTCTAATTTTGATTTCCCAACTCAACATTTTGTCCCATGATTTATAAAATAAGAAGCTCCTACAACACCATCTTAGGTTGCTAATTTTATTTCTTATCGAAATATTTTGGCAAGGTGCTAAAACTTTGATTTCACACCACCTACCACAACTAAATGCTTAAAAGATGTGACAAATCATTATAGTTTTCTTTTGTTCATTTTAAAGCATATAGCTAGGAGTAATCATTACATTTCACAATTTGCTAATCCAAGATCTTTTCTACATCATTTTGAATTTAACCATGTAAAATAATAATGAATTTCAATATGTTGTTTTTGCATGGAACCCAAATCCTTCTACAAGAAAAGTGCACTTTAGTGATCACAAGATATTTCTATTTACTTTTGCCCTTGGTTAAAGTTATTGTAGCCAAATCACTTTGTTGCTTATATACAAAGTTGTAATATACTTGACTTTAATTGTGGATAATGTAACTATTTCATTTCTTGTTGATTGGGCGAACAACATCTGTGCTTATTCTAAAGTTAAATCCATTTGTGGATTTTTGGTCATCAAGATCACCATCCTAATTGACATTCACGAAGCCATGCAATTCAAATAAACTTTTGTTATAAAAGATGGCAATATTAACAATACTTTTAAGACACCTTAAAATTGTTTTAATAGCCATCCAATGTTCCTTTTTAGGATTAGACAAATTTTTTTATAGTTCCCGCTACTTATGCAATATTAGGCCTAGTATAGTCCATTGCATACATGAGGTTGCCTATACCATAAGCATAAGGGATTTTGCTTATTACCTCCATTTTTTTATCTATTTTAGGGCATTGCTCCATGAATAATTTGATGCCTCCAAACAATGGAGTGTTTACTAACCTACAATCTTGCATATTAAAATTTCCAAAACTTTATTAATATATACAAAGTGACCAAGCTATAACTATTGACCTTTCCTATCTTTTTTAATTTCCATGCCCAAGATTTTCCTTGCATCACCAAGGTCCTTTATCTCAAATTGAGATGATAATTGACATTTTAGCATAAAGATTTCTAACATATTATTCCCTATTATTAACATATCATCAACATATAATAGTAGTATCAAACATGTTTGTAAATATTTCTTTAAATACATGCAAGAATCATTATTAGACCTTACAAAACCAAACCTTATTATGCAAGAATCAAATTCTTTATACCACATGATAAGGGATTGTTTCCACCCATACAAGGATTTCAATAAGTGACATATCATGTTCTTCCTACCTTTCATTGCATAACCTTTACGCTACTACTTGCAGATTTCTTCATCAAGTTTTCCATGAAAAAAAGTAGTATCAACATTCATTTGATCAAGCTCAAGATCTAAAGCAACCACAAAAGGTAGTAGTAGTCTTATAAAGGTTAGCTTTACCACTACTACAAAAACTTCTTCAAAATTAATACCTTTTTTTGAAAGTATCCCGTTGCTATTAGTCATGCCTTGTACACTTCTTTTATTCTAAAGAGCCATCTGCAACCGATTAACTTTCTTTTAGGTGAAAGTTCAACAAGTTCTCATGTTTTGTTTTTCGTTAGTGATTTCATTTCCTCATCCATAGGATTTTTCCAAGCTTTACTAACTTTTGAATTTCAAGCTTCTTCATAGGTTTGAGGAATATGACTAATACACAAATGATGAGTGGCAAGGTACCCCTACACTCAACCATACAAATACGAGTGTAACACGCGTGATCTGGTTGAACTCCATAGACTAAGTGCCTACATGCCTCATGGAACACTTAAGGTTAATTATTCGTTGTCTTCCCANCTTACTGTTCACACCCTGAACCAATGCAACCTTGGTTACCAAATGCTAGTCGTTGCTGGGATCGCCAAGTGTAACGCATGTGCTCGAAGCGGTCATACTGAGGCACTTAACTAGGAGAGAAGGGTTGAGAGAGATTTAATGAACTAAGAAAGCATTTAAATGATAAACAGTAAATAACAATAAATAAAATCCTAATTAGCCTATTCCATGCACTGCAAGGTTTATCCAAGAAGTTCATCTTTATTTCCGTACACAAACATGTGTTTAGGTATAATATTTGCTCGAATAAAGATTTGTTCACTTTGGAGCTCCTACTGCGGGCACATGGAAAATATTCTATCTCTGGAGGGATCAAACTACCAGAGTTTCACCACGGTCTAAGCCTAGGATAAGAAACAAGGAAGAGCCACCTCTTATTTATAGACTTGGCAGCGCATCACGATATCACGAGGGACAACACGATATCGTGTGGGATGAAATATCGTAGCCCATGCGATATCGCGTCCCATCAACAAAACATATGAATTTAAATACGAGGTAGTTAATTTATTCAATTTGACCTTCTTAATAGGTGATTTTCTTCGTAAGGCACATCTTTCTTGCTATTAGTTTCATTATCAACTTATTTTGCATTTGATTCCTAGTCAATATTGTAATAAGCTTTTTGTGGAATCCTTTCTTCAACAACATCAAGTTGAGATGATTCCATAAACACCACATCTCTACTATACACAATTTTTTTTATACAAAGATTCCATAGCTTATATCCTTTTATACCATAGCCATAACCAAGAAAAATACATTTATTGGATTATAATCCAATTTGGATCTACATTCTTTAGGCACATGACAATAAAATATACTCCCAAATACTCTCAAATGATCTAATGAAACTTTCTTATTGGACCACATTTTTTGTGAGATTTTGCCATCTAGTGATGATGAGGACATTCTATTGATCAAGTAGCAAGCTTTCATCACAACTTCCACCCAAAATATCTTTTCAAGTCCAACTTCATTGAATATACATTAAGTCATTTCAAGAATGAGTCTACTTATCCTTCTTTAGATTAGAAGGTTTGATTTTGGTGATGTAGACATCTTGCTTCTTTTTGACTAAGAGATCTTCCATTTGGACATTCCAAAGATCATAATTGCTATCATCAAATTTCTCTACTTTCTCAATGTATTTAGAATAGCTTATCATTTTAATCCACTTAGTGAGTTAAAAGCCCTAGCAATCAAATTAACCTTGCTCTAACACCAATTTTTATTAACTTATACCTTAATTAAGTAGAATAATAAAGCAACAAGTAATAAAAGTAGAACTTCAAACATGAAATTGGAAGAAATTCACCAATAATATAAGAAATATCCTAGGAAAAACATATGAAAATCCCAACAATGGCTAGGGTATTGCTGATACACCTAGCCTTGACTCTAAGAAAACATTATGAGAGAAGAGTACATTCAATGGTAATACCTTGAACAATGAATGTCTTTCTTACCTTTTCACTTGGTTACTTAATGCAAATTAATATGATTTAATCCACTAATGCAATCCCATCCTTTCACCCTTATGTAATGATTTACATGCTGAACAAGGATGTGATAAAAATTAAAAATAATACAAAATAGGATGTTACATATTACCCAATGTAAGAGATACCAAGTACCTACAACACCATCAATTACAACATATAGCATGTTGTTAATTTTGATTTTGTTCCCACAAAATTGTTCCTCTCCAAGCTTATAGAAGCATCCCCACAAGCTAAGTGTGAAGGTACCTAACTTGTAGCCACAAATGGTCTTTAATTTAATATAACCTTTGATAAGTTAATAATTATGACATGACAAGGCATAAAACTTCCATCGAATGTGAACATAGCCTACCACATTCAAAATAGGAAAGACAAGGAAATGATGAAAATGATAGGTTTACGTAGTAAAATTGACTAAGTTTAAATGTTAAAAATAAAACTAATTATAAAAATGAACTACAAGTAATATGAAATACTAGGTTTGTGAATGGAATTAAAACATGAAAAATAAATGCTAAGCGAGAAGTTGATATGTGAGGAAAAGGACTTTGCTATTTCTCTCCTAATAATAAATATGCTTTATTGATGAAACATGAAGGTTGCCTCCTTTGAAGGGCTAAAACTACTAGGATTGTTAAAAAATATATGTGTAATGAAACTGATAATAAAAGCTTAGATCTTAAGCAAAATAGGAGTTTTGATAGTGGAATTAAATCATTGGATAATGAATAGATGACTGGAGAAGCTACAGATATTGTCCAAAAGCAATTTAGGATCAAAATAAGGTTGTTTTACCTAAGTGTCCTAGGATTGACATTTGAGATAAAAAAAATTCTAACTCTCAAAATGCACGTTAATGCTGAAACTATTTTAAGTTTGGAAGTTGATGTAAGAAATACTAGATTGAGGCTTCATTAGTGTTAATGCTTGGGCTATTACAGACTTGGACTCTAAGTTGAGCTCACAGTGATCATAGAACATGTAGAAGGAGCTGAGGTGGCTAATGCTTGTGCTCTTGATCTCTCAAAATCAAGAAAAGTGCTATGGATCTCAAGAAACTACCCCAAAAATATGGGTTTAAATCCCATATTTATAGAATCAGGTTTACAAAATTAGATCCTTAAGTCAAGTGGAGTTCACATGAAGTTCATTTTAAAAGAGTTTTACTTACAAGACTAAGTCATTGAGGTCCCATAAGAGGCGATGCTGTTGTTAATGTCGGTATCAACATTAATGTCACTAGAAGTTAAAAAAAAATTCAATTTTTTTAAATTATAAATTCAAGTCTCTAAGATCCCTTCTAATGCTTGAACTAATGCCAAATGGTGTCATGACAATGCCTAGGAGCTCATGAAGCTAAGAGATAATGTCAAATACAAACTACAGTGGTCAATGACCATAAGATGCAGGTCCCACAAGTGCTAACACTAATGCTAAGGACTTAGAAAAACTTGCAACATTTTTCAAGTTTTTCTCTCCCAAACCTTCATGATGTCCAAATTGATGCTAAAATGAACTGATGAGTAGCAATATCACGTACGTGATATCACGTCCTACCTCATCTTCTATAAATAAGAGGTGGTGCCCTTAGTTCCAGATAGTTAGAGTTAGACCCTTAGCCAAACTCTTGCAGTTTTACCATTCCAAAGATAGAATAATTTCTATGTGCCCACAGTAGGAGTCATAGAGTGAATGGATCTTTATTCGAGCAATTTGTACCTGAGCACGCATTTGTGTACGGAAATAAAGATGAACTTTATGATAAACCTTGCAGTATACAGATTAAGCTAAATAGTAATTAATTATTGTTGAATGTTTAAGTGCTTTTCTAGTTAATTAATATCTTTCTCAACCTTCAACCCCCTTAGTTAAATACACTCAGTACGACTGCTCAAGCATGCGTGTAGCACTTGGTAACCCAGTAACGATTAGCGTTTGGTAATCCCAATAGCGTTGCACTGGTTCAGGATGTGTACAACAAGTGGGAATGGATACTGGTGTTAGGAAAAATTAGAACTTAGTTAATGAATAGTTAATGTAAGTTAGTCACTTAGTTCTCTTTCCCTTCCCCTTATTAGCATAAGACATTAGAAAGATTATAAAAATCACATACCTGAAGCTTACTTAACTATACAACCATGATAATACAAGTAAGTTTGGGAGGACAATGATTAATTAACCCTGAGTGTTCCATTAAGGTGAGTTCGACCGGATCGCACGTGAAACACTCGTATTCATATGGTTGAGTGTAGGGGTACCTCGCCACTCATCATTGGCGCCCTTGTCGGGGACTTAGTTGTTTGTGCGCTACGTAGAACATAGGAAATCATTCATATCATTGGAATGCTAGAACAAACCCTTAGGGTTAATCAAGGAAAGATAAGACAATGGTAAATCACACACCGAACAAGACAAAATGTCTTTCTTCTTCGTATAAGAGCACTTCACCACCTAGGACTAACACAAGAGACAGTCGGCGACATAATAAACATAACCAAGATCCGCTAGTTCCTCAAATATTTCGTGTGGTATATACTCATCACGATGAGTATGTACCCGATTTCACCTTTATTCTCCACCAAGATGAAAAATTGTGTTGGAGAGACTTGGAGGGTAACATAGTGTTGCCTCTAGACTGATCAGTCCCCAACATGCTCCTTCATGCTCTGTCATGAATAGACATGCCACTTTTGTACGCAGAATATGTTGCATGTGATCATGACACAAGGGACTACCATCCCACAGAAGCACAATGTCAAAGGGACTTGCGATAGGAGAGATACCATACATCCTTGAAGGGTAAATGACCCCATAATGCTCCACATGTCTTGAGGGAAGTTGAGGGTGGTGAACCTGCTTCAATAGGTTCTCTAGAAAACAATGTTCCTCCTCCTAATGATGGTCAAGAGGTGGTGTATCATAACCTTCACTCCACTATTCACAACCCTGGTTCTGATACCCATGACCACGAAGTGTTCAAAGAAGAAATACAAACACATGATAAGGACAGACGTACTGATCGTGATCACGATCGTGGCCGAGACCACTGAAGAGAAGGTAGAAAACAACATCATGGCGATAGTTCTCCTTCTTCTTCACCTTCATCGTCACATTCACCCTTTCCTTCAGTGTCCAAATGCAGTCATAAGGAAACCAACCATGAGAATAAAGGAAATAGAGTGAAAAACATTGACGAGATAGTCGAGAACGAGGATGAGGACACTCTAAGGAATCAAGGCATAGAAGAAGGGAGAGTAGGGAACCACGTAGACATCATAGACACTATGAACAAGATGATCACGAAGAACCCCTACTCGCAACTAGAAGCATGCTAGATATAACAGAGGCTGTAAGAGTTTCCACAAGGAACCAAAAGGATAGTAGGATCAAGAGGTTCGACATGAGCAACATCCTACGATTTGAGGGGGGATACAATGCTGATCCTCAAAATCACTTACAAGCATTCCATGATGCATGTGCCTTGAAAAACATAGAAAATGAATGGCAAAAACTGAAGTTGTTCCCAAGGACACTAGTGAAAGAAGCTGAAAGATGGTACCAGTCCTTAGAACCAGAATCCATTCGGAGGTGGAGTACAATGTTAGAACTCTTTAATGATAAGTACCAAATGTACTCCTGAGTGTCTAACCTGCAAAGCAAATCCAAGGATGGAAGCAAGGAAATCAATGAACCCTTGGATGCTGCCATGGGCCGCTATTACGCATTGTTACATCATTGCCCTGGCCATGGCTATTCGTAGCGGGATCAACTACGCCATCTTGTGGATGGACTTAGATATGAAACAAGAAGAACCCTTGGGAGGTATGCCCAAGGAAGGTTGTAAGAGCTTAGGTCTCATCAAATCCATAGATTTCTTGAGAAAGTAGCCAAAGAAGAAGGTGAGCTACAGAAGAGAGAAAGTGTGGAAGAGTACAACCGAGATCCTTCCCTCCAAAAAAGGGGAGTGAGATTTTGTGAGGAGGAAGAAGAGTCACCACTCGAAGAGATGGTGAATAGGAAAACTTTGCTGCTTCAAAAGTTAACAACCAAAGTATCAGCAAAGGTAGACCAAATGTGGGACTCCTTGGATAGTAGGTTTGAAACTATTCTTAAAATTGTAGAGGAGTCTAGGGAGCAAGGTAGTGAGCATGACAAAAAGAAAAAAAGAGAAGTAGACAATGCACATAATAAGGGTAAGGGTAAAATGGCCATCATTGAAGAGGTTGTGGATTTAGACATGGAAAATGATGGTGGATGTGAGATATGCCAATATGACCATCCTAAGGGATGTTGCCCAGTAATCTCACATCTACAAGAGTCTGGGGTGTATGCACTCAACCCACAATTTAATAAATGGTAAGCACCCCGACGGTTACCTTATCCCCAAGGTAACCCAAGGAAGTTCCACCAACCTTCAACATATTATCCAAGTGGAACTCCACCATAACCCGTTGAGCAACATCAACAGTGGAAATACCCACAGTCATGGGGGATGCCACCACCACCAAGGCAATAATACCCCTACCGGCAACCAGACCCATATGGCTACTACGTGCAACATCCAATCTCTCCACATGACTTTGTTAGTCACGTTACATCACAACATCACTACCAAGCTCTTGAGTATTTTATAACTCCTTCTCCTAGGGGAGATGACCCACAAACATACCATCCTTCGAATCCATCCGTAACTCTCACACCAATAGCTCCATTACCACCCACTCCAGCAATGCAAGGGGAACTCGCTACTCAACCATAGCAACGCAATACCAAAAGGGCTGTAAATACTCAACCCGCTATTGGTTCTGACAACTATATGAAGAGAAGATCTTTCTTTAGAACCAATGGTCCAACCAAGCCCTTACATCCACAAGCGATTGAACCTCTGAATGCCTTGCCATCAAATAATGCTTCAGAGCTCCCTTCAAACCAAACACCAAGCTCAACACATATGGTTATGTTAACACATGTTGTTGCTGACTAGATTAAGGTGGGCCACCTTCCCAAGAAATTCTCTGATCCTGGAAGCCCTCTAATCTATCTCCAAGTCACTGGGAATGAGCCATGCAAAGCTCTTCTAGACTCAGGTTCCAGACTTAACCTAATATCACAAGAGATGTATAAAGCCTGGAACCTGCCTTCATTAAGAAAGAGAAATATTCACCTAGAGTTGGCTGACTAGTCCATCACTATCCCCTTGGGACTAGTGGAGGACATTGTTACCACTGTGTGTGGGTGGTCATACCTTGTTGATTTCCTAGTGATACAAGTAAACAATGGTAAATGGGACTTCTCGATAATAATGGGAAGTGCATGGCTAAGTACTATAGATGCACGCCTAGGAATCTGCGATCTTTCCCTGGAAATATCCAAGAAGAACACTTTTGGAAAGATCAAGAAGAAGAAGGTTCCATGCATCACATATAGTGATATAGGGTGCAATTGCGTGCAGAGATCATGGGTTGTGCAAAGTTTATCATTGCTTGCATGCAAACGATGTGCACAAGTCATTAATATACAAAAGTGCCTATATGCAGCAGCCACATGATAAGAAGACACCCAGTGGCTGATGGCTAATCAAGAGAGCAACTCATTAACGTGCATGGAACTAACTGAGGGAATAACTTACACTTACATTGAAAGCATAGATACACTAGAGCAAGTCCGTTGCCAACTTCCAAGCCTTAACCTTGACAACATCAACTGGGGGAAGTTGGAAATTCCTGAAAAATTTAAACAAGATCCCCTAGATTTGAAACCATCGCCCACTGGTCTAGAATATATTATCCTTGAAAATTGAAAACTGGTAATCATCAATGCAAGACTTGCTTCCAAACAAAAAGGAAGCTTGCTGAAAGTGATAAACAAGTAGTCAAAATCCTTTTCCTGGTCATACCTTGAATTAACTAGAATAGATCCTAGGATATGCCATCATAGGATTTACACTGACCCCTCCATGAAACCTCAAAAACAATCGCAGAGGTGATTGAACCAAAAATTGAAGCAAGTAGTAAAAGAAGAAATAGAATAGCTTCTTAAGGCTAGGTTCACATATCCCATTGCTAATAGCAAATGGATTAGCCCTCTAGTGATCATGTCAAAAAAGGGTAGCAAATGGAGGATGTGCATAGATTTTAAGCTGCTGAACATGGCAACATTTAAGGATCACTTTTCTTTGCCATTCGTTGACCAAGTCTTAAACACCATAGCAAGGCATCACTATTATAGTTTTTTGGATGGCTATAGTGTATACAACCAAATACGGATAGCCCCAGAAGATCAAGCCAAGACAACGTTCACCAATCCTTGGGGAATGTTTGCATATAAATAAATGTCGTTTGGCTTGTGCAATGACCCTACCACGTTTCAACACCTAGTTCTAAGCATATTCCAACAGAAAATAGGAAATGGAGTGGAAGTCTTTGTGAACGACTTCTCCACTTATGGAACAATTTTTGATCAAGCTTTGGACTGATTAGAGCAAGTGCTGAAAAGGTGCGTAGAAACCAACTTAAGACTCAACTGGAAAAAAAGCCATTTAATGGTTCAAGAAGGCATAGTACTTGGGCATAAGGTTTCACATTCAGGAATAGAGGTAGACCCAGATAAAGTTAGGGTCATCCAAGGAATCACTCATCAATCGAAAACTATCAAAGACATTCGATCATTCCTTGGACACACTGGCTATTATAGGAGATTCATTGAGAACTTCTCCAACATTGCCAAATCATTGGTAGAGCTAACAAAGAAGGACACACCATTTGAATGGACCAAGGAATGTGAACGAGCATTCCAAAATCTAAAAAAAAATCTTATAAAGACTCCCATTCTACAAGCTCCTGACTCATCCAGACCATTCCATATAATTATTGACACATCCAATTATGCCTTAGGAGCCATACTTACATAGTTAGAGGCCAAAAACATCCTTACTACATCCACTGTGCAAGTAGGAGTATCGCCAGTGCATAATTGAACTACACAACTACAGAAAAAGAATTAATGGCTATAATGTTTGCACTGGATAAGTTTAGGCACTATGTGTTAGGTTACAAAGTGTTCATCCATATGGATCATAGTGCAATCTGGTTCCTCATGAACAAGCCAACAGTTAACCCTCATATTATACGGTGGTTGGTAATCCTACAGGAGTTCGATCTAACAATGATCGATCGAAAGGGCACTGAGAACGTAGTTGTAGATCATTTATCTCGGTTATGCTGGGATAGCAAAGAGGATGAATATGTAATGTCTGATTATTTTCCTAATGAAGCCCTCTTTACCAGTGTAGTGAATAACCAACCCATAGAGACAAATTGGTATAGTAGCATTCTCACCTATCTCCTTACCCAACAAACACCACAGGAGCTAGACTTTAGGAAGAAATAACAGTTTCTTCATAGAGCCAAGTATTTCATGGAGATCAACAAACAGCTTCACAAAGTGTGTCCTAATGGCTTGGTTCGATGGTGCATGCTTGAGGTGGACCAACTGAGAGTTCTCCAAGATGCTTATGAGGGCCCTTGTGGGGGTCACTATGCAGAGAGACGAATGGCTATTAAGATCTTGCTTGCAGGATATTACTGGCCAACATTATTTTAGGATGCCCATCAATTTGTCCAATCTTGTGAGCACTGCCAACATGATGGGGGAATAACTGCTAGAATGGAGGGTCTGCAACAATGGATATAACCTTTAGAACCCTTTAACATTTGGAGAATAGACTTTATGGGGCCCATTACACCAATGTCCAATGGAAAAGCCTACATCATAGTTTCTATAGACTATCTAACGAAATGGGCTGAAGCAACTGCTGTTACAGACTGCACATCCTCTACAGCTACACGATTTGTGCAACAACAAATCGTAAATAGGTTTGGTGTGCCACATGCACTTATCTCAGATAATGGAAAACACTTCATAGGTGCAACTTTTTGGAAGTTAATGCAATGCTTAGGGGTTGAACATAAATTGAATACACCTTATCCCCTCCAAGCTAATGGACAAGCCGAGGTCACCAACAGGGAGATCACTAAAATATTGACAAGGACAATTAGCAAGTATAGGCAAGATTGGAAAACTAAATTAAATGATGCTCTTTGGGCATACTGCTCCACTTGGAAACTCCCTATAGGCTACTCTCCCTATGAGTTAGTGTATGGACAGCTACAAACACTTCCAATTCAAACTGAACTCCATACACTATCCATGGCTTATGACCTCCACCTTGACCTTGATCTAGCACAAAAACAAAGGTTGGCAACTTTAAATGTGCTAGACAAAAATCGATTAGCTACCCTGTCATCAAATGAGTTGCACAAGGCATATAACAAGCAACATCATGACTTGAAAATTTGAAAGGTTAAGTATTAACTAGGAGATAAGGTTTTCTACTGGAACCCCACACATGTGCCACAACACACAAAATTTCAAACATTGTGGAAAGGACCTTACATTATTCATACAACCTTTCCTTCAGGGGCCATGATCATATACAAACTTGAAAGCCCCGATAAGAGATTACTAGTCAATGTGCAATAGACCAAACCCTTCCATGAACTTAGAACGGCTAGTGCACATAATACCTCTGAGAAGGGATGACCCTACTCAGTATTTCAGATCTCCTCCTTTCAACTCAGTCATGGGGGAGATGGCCACCTCTGCTAATCAATTGAGGCCCTCAGTTCCTTTTTAAGTTTTTGTTTTACAAATTTCTTTAACTTTTCTTGTTTTTTTTTGTAACATCGTTCATAATTTTTCATTTCTTTGTGTGGTTATTTGTGTTGTTAGGTTCATCACCTAATAAGTGCTCTGGATGATGGTATGAATTGTATTCTATTGATTGCTAATGTTTGATTTTTACCTTTGAGTTATAATGTTGATACTAAGGTACGGTTATTTTGATATAATAGGTAATCAGTCCACATCATCCATGCATTCATAAATTTCTATGATCTCTCTTGGCTTGGAATTGTACAGTCCCTTTCTTCATAATAAAAATATTAACGAATTGGTGACTAGGAATTTCTCAAACTGAGGAAGGACTCAAGGATTGAAAAGGGTGTGACTTCAAGGGGATTTGATGCATTTGTGCTAGCCATTCTCTTGGGTGCTTGGATGTTTTCTTCTTGAGTTTTCCTTACCATTCCGACGTTGCTCCATTATCGGGAAGTTGAGCTAATAAAAATAATAATTCTTTGCATGGTGTGGTTCTCACAGAAAAAAAAATAGTGAGAATTCAAAGCACATCCCTTAGACAAAATAATCATCTGGGCTACAAGCATTGGTTATGGAACTAAACAAACATGTTTCCTCTAACTAAGACCCTTTCTCGCTTCCTACTTTTCCCTTTCTCGTCTCCTCGGAATGGCGGTGACTCTTTGGCAGAAGCATTCTTATTACTTCAAGTGGATGGATTGGCCAAGTGTATTAATGCATAGTCATTGGATGTGGGTTGTTTGAGGTTGGATTTGGAATGAGATCTACTAAGTTACATTACCCATAAATACACAAGGGGCTGTACACCACCTTGTTCTTGGGATTCCATTCCATTCTTTTCTTTCCATCATTCTTTCTCCATTTTCCACCTCATTTCCGATTGTATCAATAGTCTATATTTTGGTTGATGCATTGTTTTCTTTTTGGTAAATTCTTGTGGTTAAGAATTTAACTCTTGCTTCCGAATGACATTTCCAGAGCCTACGGACTCTTTGAATGCGGGTTTTTCAAGGCATAAAGGGCATGAGCCTGCTTTGGGGAGGACCCACTGGCATTCCTATTTGGTGCATCAGTTAACTTCTTTCCCTTAAACATTTCCACAATCAACATTTATTTTGTTTATTTCGACCTCTGACATCCATTTTATCGGTGTTGCCGTTGTTTATTTTTCTCCATCTTTCTTACTCCTTATATTTTTTCATTCTATTGCTACTGGAGGATCGCTCTTAGTCATGGGGTCCTGGTCTAATTTTTTCAATTTTCTCCTAACCCCTACACCTTGGGTAGTCACCAGTTATATATCTCTAGAATCCATATTAGCCATATCACAACTCAACCAATGGACCTTACATCAAGGCAAGGTATTTACTGTATTGTGATTTATGTATCCTTGCTCATATGTGATTGTGTTGTATGTGTAGATGGAAATCATACAGTAATGGACTAGATCTGGAGGAACACTCAAAATGGACTGGTGCTGGAACAGTTGTGCAAGGAACAAGATTGATAGTGCAGTTATGGATGGACAATGGAAGGCACAATCCTAGCATCGGTAGCAACATGTCTTCTTCTTTTCTCTCTCTCTCTTCTCTCTCAGCTGCCAAATAAGGCTAGATGTTAATTGTGTATAGTGTTCACTCTTGTAGTCATGAACACTAATACTGTCATGTTTTATAATGATTGATCCATTCACACGTCATCCCATTCACCATTAGTTGTCATTCAAGTCAATAATCCCATACCTTTCCAATATTTTGTAAGGAACTTGAGGACGAGTTTTCATTCAGTTATGGGGGTATAATGAGCTACAATATCATGTACGTGATATTGCATCCGCCACACGATATTGCGTCCTACCTCATCTTTTATAAATAAGAGGCAGCGCCCTTAGTTCCAGATAGTTAGAGTTAGATCCTTAGCCAAACACTTGCAGTTTTACCATTCCAAAGATAGAATAATTTCTGTGTGCCCGCAGTAGGAGTCATAGAGTGAATGGATCTTTATTTGAGTAATTTGTACCTAAGCACACATTTGTGTATGGCAATAAAGATGAACTCTATGATAAACCTTGCAGTATACAAATTAAGCTAAATAGTAATTAATTATTGTTGAATGTTTAAATGTTTTTCTAGTTAATTAATATCTTTCTCAACCTTCAACCCCCTTAGTTAAATACACTCAGTACGAACGCTTCAAGCATGCATGTAGCGCTTGGTAACCCAATAATGATTAGCATTTGGTAATCCCAGCAACGTTGCACTGGTTCAGGATGTATACGGCAAGTGGGAATGGATAGTGGTGTTAGGAAAAATTAGAACTTAGTTAATGGATAGTTANCGGATAGTGGTGTTAGGAAAAATTAGAACTTAGTTAATGGATAGTTAATGTAAGTTAGTCACTTAGTTCTCTTTCCCTTCCCCTTATTAGCATAAGACATTAAAAAGATAAAAGTTATAAAAATCACATACCTCAAGCTTACTTAACCATACAATCGTGACAATACAAGTAAGTTTGTGAGGAAAACGATTGATTAACCATGAGTGTTCCATTAAGGCACGTAAGCACTTAGTCCTTGGATTTTGACCGGATTGCATGTGAAATGCTTGTATTCATATGGTTGAGTGTAGGGATACCTTGCCACTCATCATGAATCATAATAATGCTTATTGGATACCAAAGAGCTTGTAGACTTAGGAAATACTACCACATAACAAACTTGATGACCTTAACATGATGCTAACACTAGCATCAATGTCACCTACCATACTTAGAAAAATTTTAACCCTATTTCCTAAGACTACCTCTAAAGAAGCCAAATTTGACCTTTTGTGCCTTGGAATCGATGTCGTGTGGATGATAAAGAACCTAAGAAGCTAAGATAGAAGCTAGAATATAGGTGGGAGGTGCTATGGAGGAGGTGAAGATGATGACACTAATGTAAGTGTCAACATCAATTGAACACTTAGAAAACTTTTGGTCCCAAGGTCTTGAGGTTAACCTACTGAAATATCAATATTTTTTTCCTATCATGTTGAAAGTATTATGGATGAGTTATTTGAGGTCTAGTAGAGTCGAAACAGTGGCTAAAATGTAGTTTTATCATAGGTGACATGGACAAGATGGTCCATGGCTAATGCTAACATGAAAGTAGTGGTCCAAGGGTGATGCTAATGTTATGTCAACATCATCTTCAACACTTAGAAAAATTTTCATTTTTTAACTTTTCAGGATTACCAAAAGTGGAGCTCATATGCTGCATTATGAGCTATGATGGTTCCTAAAGGCCTTTAGAAGCTGAAAATGTACCTTTTAATGCTATTTTTAGGTCCTTTTAGTGCTTAAACTTGAGTAGGAAAATGTTGAAACCACACTGAAACATCGTGAAAATTACGAGTCGGCCTCAGGCAAAGATTCGCAATTCAAGCGAGAGCGCGCATCAGCTTTGTTCAAGGACAAGTTTACGCTCTATCACGCACGGCAGCGTAATGAGCGTAATAAGCTCCAAAATAGTCGAAGGCAGAGTCTAGAGAAGCACAACAGTTCGACACTTTCTCTCGTGGCGTATGGATAACTTGTCTTTACGCTCGTTACGCGGCGGTGCATATCGTTGCGTATATCATCACTAAGGCTTGGCATTATTTACGCTTTGTTATGCGCGGCTGCGTAGTGAGCGTAAATTAGACATTGTTTACGCTTTGTTACGCGCAGCTGCGCAGTGAGCGTAAGACAATTTTGAGCCTATTGTTTTTATACCGGATTACGCTCATACACGTGACACAACGCGAATGAGTGTAATATAGCCTGAAAGCAATTGAAGCACGCTCAACATGTACTTGCTCTTCACACGCACAACACGCAAACGAGCGTGTTGTGCGTAGTCACAGTCTGACTTAAAATGGTCATGTCAATGGAACCCGAAATATCCAGGATCCACGTCATCAGGGTTGCACCTTTTCCACGGAGTGTCGCAGCCTATAAATACCTCAGTTGACAAAGATACAAGGGCGGGCAAATCAAAGAAACAAAGGCATTTTTCTAAGCACTAGAGCACTAGTCACTTTTTGAGCAGAGATACAAAAGAGCAGCAGAAAATCAAAAGGGCAAGAGCATTTTCTGAGCAAGGAAGCACTTATCACCTTGAGCAGAGAAACAAAGAGCAACCTTTTGGCAACTGCTGACAGCACCACCCTTCAGCAAGGACAGAGCACAGTGCGCTTGAGCCTTAGCAACAAGAGAGATCATTCCTTTGGGGAAGATACGACTTTCTCCATTAGCGATTGTTGCCCTGAGCAGAACCTACTCGAATCAAAGAAGCAAAACAGGGATTGTGAGATCGTCTCGCCTAGTTTGCAGACTCTATCGGTCAGAAACAGTTGTTCGGCAGACCTCAGAGCTTGACCATCCTTGCATCCCAGCTTTGGCCTACGAGGTAGATCGGACTTCTGTCTGGACAGTTCCCTTGTTGTTTTGTGCTCATTTTTTGCATCAAGTTATTGGGGGTCTCTCCCATTGTAACGTGACATACAAATCATACATGCTTTCAAAGATCGAAACATAGATCTTTGAAAATCACGCGTTTCTCTC
>MNCI01031599.1:72859-100958 GCA_015680685.1 Gnetum montanum
AAAATCAAGCCAGAGATCGCGCTAGCCGTGCGTGATGAAATCACCAAGCTATACCAGGTTGGTTTCATCCGCGCGGTTGATTACTCGGACTGGGTATCCAACATTGTGGTCGTGCCAAAGAAGACCGGGAGTATACGCATTTGCATAGACTTCCAGGATTTGAACAAGGTCACAATCAAAGATAATTTCCCGCTCCTGAGTATCGATCAACTAGTCGATACAACAGCTGGGCATGCACTCCTATCATTCATGGATGGCTTCTCTGGTTACAACCAGATTCGCATAAACCCAGAACATCAATTAACCACGACATTTATGACGCCCTGGGGCACCTTCTGCTACACTATGATGCCTTTTGGTCTGAAGAACGCCGGAGCCACGTACCAACGGGCCATGACATACATCTTTAGCGACTATCTCTTAGAGAGACTGAATGATTATGTAGACGATATAGCTGTGAAGTCTTTAAAGTCTGATGATCATTCAGGAGATCTGGAGTTAGTCCTTAAAAGATGCTCCAAATACGAGCTCCGGCTTAACCCAAAGAAGTGCGTATTCGGAGTCAAAACCGGACGCATGTTGGGGTTTGTGGTATCGGAAACCGGCATACGAGTTGACCCTGATAAGGTCAAAGCCATTGTCGAGTTAACGCCTCCGACAGACCTCAAGAAATTATGTGGGTTGCAGGGACGCTTGCAGTTCATACGCCGATTCATCTCGAGATTAATCGACAAGCTACACCCTATGCAACATTTGCTAAAGAAGGGGGTTAATTTCGAATGGACGGAGGATTGCCAACGTGCATTTGATAGCATTAAACAGGAACTCCAACATTTACCTACGGTTTTCCCGCCACAAAGGTACTTGCCATTTTACATTTACCTCGCAACTTCAGACGTAGCGTTAGCAGCATTGCTTTGTCAAAGGAGGAACGATGGGTCCGAAGTGCCTATCTACTACCTGAGCCATGCTTTATATGCGTACGAAACGAAGTATAGCGAAGTAGAGCGTAATTTCCTAGCGTTAGTTTTTACGCTCAAGAAATGTAGACATTACCTTTTCCGTAGCCAGGTTAACATTATCTGCAAAAATAACATCCTTAGGACCATCACGCATAATTTGTACGAAAGCAGTAGGATTGCTCGCTGGAAAGCTATCACCGCAGAATTTGATCTACACTATGTTGGCCAATCTTCTACGAAGGGCCAAGTGATAGCCGACCAGTTAGCAACATCACCGGTTAACAACCAAGCCACAATAGAGCCCGAATTTCCTGATGAACATGTACATAGTCTAAGCCCTGTCTCAACAGGCCTCGAAGCAACGTTGTACTTTGACGGCACTTCAACCCCTAGAGGTGGCAGTGCTGCCACTGTTATCACACTATCGCTTGAGGATGTGTGTCTACACGCTTATCGCTTGACCTTCCCTTGTACGACCAATGTGGCAGAGTACGAGGGGCTCCTCAGGGGATTACTAACTGCCGGTGAACTCGATGTGCAACACCTGGCAGTTAGGGGCGATTCGATGCTTGTCATAAATCAAATTACTGGAGTCTACGCCTGTAAAGCTGTACATTTACAGCCTTACTGCGATCGGGCTAAAGATCTTTTGAGGCAATTTACGACCTTTGACGCCCAACACGTCCCACGCACTGACAACACGCTGGCCGACGCACTAGCCACCCTAGCTTTACATGTGCCTTCACACCTGTTTAACACTTGTTCAGCATTAATTACAGACTGCGCAGATCCTATCATTCAGGCGGCGCAAATCTCCTCTCTGCTCGAGGAAAGCACAATTGAATGGTACGACAATATTAAAACTTATCTTTTACAGGGTGAGCTACCGTATGCATTAACACGTGCACAGAAAGACACAATCTGTAAGCAGGCTAGGCAATACGTCATCATCGAAGACAACACTCTCTGTAGATGCTCCTTTGATGGTGTGTTGCTTACCTACGTTGACAAAGACCAAGCGCAACGCATAGTCGACGAAGTTCACGAGGGACTGTGCGGCGGCCACGTAGCACCACGGGCTATGGCCCTAAAAATTCATCGCATAGGGTACTACTGGCCACGCATGGAAAAAGACTGCCTGAAAAAGGTTAAAACTTGTGACACGTGTCAGTGTCATGCAAACCTCATCCACGTGTCACCCACAGAATTGCATACAACGCAGATAACATGGCCATTTCAGCGATGGAGACTGGACATCATAGGACCCATCACGCCAAAATCTTCTGCAGGGCATAACTTCATTATTACCGCTACTGAGTATTTTACGAAGTGGGTAGAAGCTGTCCCCCTACGGAAAATCACATCCCAACAGGTTTGCCATTTTATCTTGGACAATATAGTAACCAGATTTGGTCTCCCAATGACTATTGTGACTGACAATGGGCCACAGTTTAGTAGCACAGAAACCAAGTCCTTCTGTGATAACCTAGGCATTAGACAATATTTTTCCTCCCCCTATTACCCGCAGGCGAATGGTCAAGCTGAAGCATGAAACAAAATAGTCATCAATCTACTCAAGAAAATGCTCGACGACAACAAGAGACGGTGGCATGATAAAATCCTCTATGTGCTATGGGCGTACCGTACTACATGTTGGACAGCTACAGGTAGTACGCCCTATAGTCTGGTTTACAGATCTGAAGCAGTGCTACCTCTAGAATTGCAGATTCCTTCTCTGAGAATGGTCCTCTACACCATTATAAATGAGGCTCAACACACCGAGGCTCGGATAATGGATTTGGATTCAGTAGAAGAGAAGTGGATACAGGCTCTTGATACGATTGAGAAATATCAAGATAAACAGAGACAGAAGCATCATCACAACCTTCAGCAACATCCGATCAAGAAAGGAGACCTAGTCCTTAAAGCCGTGCGCGAGCCGGCAGGCAAGTTCTCGGCGAATTGGGAAGGTCCTTTCTCGGTGGTCGACGCATATAGCAACGGAGCTTTCAGACTAGCAGACATCAATGGCAATGAACTACCGAACCCTGTAAATCATGTATATCGGAAGCGGTATTACATTTAGCAGTATCTACAGCGCGAGTACTCAAGTATCACAGTATTCGTCCGCTACGACGTAAAATTGGCACCAGGCGTCCGCTACGACGTTAAACTAGCACTGACCGTCTGCTACGACGTGAAACTAGCATGCCTTGCAAGCGTCCGCCATGACACTAAACTGGCAAGTTGTAACTATCCGCTACGACGTAAAACTGGCAATGTTGTACAGGTCTGCCAAGATGAAAAACTGGCATCTTTTGCACGCGTCCGCCACGACGCTAAACTGGCACGGGTAAGTAGCCGTCTGCTGAGACGTTAAACCAGCACAGATCTGTCCCTGGGTCATGATGCAAAACTGACATCCATAGCACGGTCTGCTGAGACCATAAATCAGACATACCACTGTCCGCTATGATGTAAAACTAGCACTTCTTGGTCCGCCCAGACTTTAAATTGGGACCATGGTCTGCTGAGACTTAAAACCAGTAACATCAGTCTACCGGGACTTAAAACTGGGATGTATAGAATGCTACCATGTAAATCAAGCGAGCGTGATCATCTCTGTACAGCTACACAACCAACGGGGTGGGATACTGGGACAGCCCCAGTGTTGCCACCCCACTGGCATCCTACTGATTCCTCGGATAAGCTAAGAGGCATCTTACTGATCCCTCAGAGATGCCGCCGCCGTGCCCGCCGCAGTGGTAGTACCTCTGAGAGTTTAGCCTCGCCAGCTGGAGCCCCGACGAAATCCTCATCGACAACGGCCTCGGGAACCTCCGCCAATCATCGCTATCAGACATCAGCTTCGCAAATTCATCTGGCTGGTTCCTTATACAACCGGNTCAGCTTCGCAAATTCATCTGGCTGGTTCCTTATACAACCGGTTAGATGCACTTTGTCTGATGCCTCTTGGCGAAGATATGCTGGGCCAATCGTCAGGATTGGCGGCTCCGCCCGCATGCTCCGGCTCCTTCTTTACAGCCCAATCGCTCTAGCTCACATTAAACGGCGTTTGTTTCTACAACCTCGCCTCCTACTCGCACCAGAGCAATGGTACCCTCTTTTTCTTCTTTCATGGTTGCAGGTTACTTGTCACGAAAACATCATTCAAAGATGCATTCATCTGAGCGGTGAAAGATAACAGTGTCTTGAGGTGGTTGCTCAAGTTTGCCCGTCCACTGGGAACTGCATGCCTATCCCTCTTGAACCCTCATACTTAGTCCTTATCTCATTTCATTTCATCCCAATCATACGCTTCCTGTATGTACCAGCTATATACGCAAACAACCATCTTTCATACTTGCAGGGTAATCTAATCCATACGCAATCATATATTGTAGCAGAGATATTGCAGAAAGTGATGCGCAACGCTCCTTCTGCAAGCATTCCTGCTACAATCTGTAACAGAGAAATCTCAAATTGATGCGCTACGCTTGTCTGAAAGCATTCCTGTTGACATAAATGAGCATACATTTCTGTGCGTACGAGCGTATTTCATGCCCCTACCATCATAACTCATTTTGCATCTTCCCCGAACCTGTTTCCAGCTATATCCCTCTATCTCCCACACCTTCCGGCTTTGCTCTTCCACGTTGACAAGGCAACACTTGAGTAGCCATGGATGGACGCTGTTCTTGCTTCTGCCAATTCGGTGTTTCGCATTGTTTGTCGACGTCTTTCGGGCAAGCCCTCTAACCGTCAACAAAGAGGGGCCATTGAAACACCATCAAAATTACGAGTCGGCCTCAGGCAAAGATTCGCAATTCAAGCGAGAGCGCGCATCAGCTTTGTTCAAGGACAAGTTTACGCTCTATCACGCACGGCAGCGTAATGAGCGTAATAAGCTCCAAAATAGTCGAAGGCAGAGTCTAGAGAAGCACAACAGTTCGACACTTTCTCTTGTGGCGTATGGATAACTTGTCTTTACGCTCGTTACGCGGCAGTGCGTATCGTTGCATATATCATCACTAAGGCTAGGCATTATTTACGCTTCATTACGCGCGGCTGCGTAGTGAGCGTAAATTAGACATTGTTTACGCTTCGTTACGCGCAGCTGCGTAGTGAGCGTAAGACAATTTTGAGCCTATTGTTTTTATACCAGATTACGCTCATACACATGACACAACGCGAATGAGTGTAATATAGCCTGAAAGCAATTGAAGCACGCTCAACATGTACCTGCTCTTCACACGCACAACACGCAAACGAGCGTGTTGTGCGTAGTCACAGTCTGACTTAAAATGATCATGTCAATGGAACCCAAAATATCCGGGATCCACGTCATCAGGGTTGCACCTTTTCCACGGAGCGTCGCAACCTATAAATACCTTAGTTGACAAAGATACAAGGGCGGGCAAATCAGAGAAACAAAGGCATTTTTCTGAGCACTAGAGCACTGGTCACTTTTTGAGCAGAGATACAAAAGAGCAGCAGAAAATCAAAAGGGCTAGAGCATTTTCTGAGCAAGGAAGCACATATCACCTTGAGCAGAGAAACAAAGAGCAACCTTTTGGCAACTGCCAACAGCACCACCCTTCAGCAAGGATAGAGCACAGTGCGCTTGAGCCTTAGCAACAAGAGAGATCATTCCTTTGGGGAAGATACGACTTTCTCCATTAGCGATTGCTGCCCTGAGCAGAACCTACTCGAAACAAAGAAGCAGAACAGGGATTGTGAGATCGTCTCGCCCAGTTTGCAGACTCTACCGGTCAGAAACAGTTGATCGGCAGACCTCAGAGCTTGACCATCCTTGCATCCCAGCTTTGGCCTACGAGGTAGATCGGACTTCTGTTTGGACAGTTCCCTTGTTGTTTTGTGCTCATTTTTTGCATCAAGTTATTGGGGGTCTCTCCCATTGTAACATGACATACAAATCATACATGCTTTCAAAAATCGAAACATAGATCTTTGAAAATCACGCGTTTCTCTCCTCATTAGCATTTCTTCGGCGTGTTTGACGTTATCATCATAGTGATCCATCCACGTCGTTTTCCTCCCGTTTCACGATCCCTCGAATCAAATCGAAGCACGCAAAGATCCGTAATCTTCATCATTTTACTGACTCGTAAGTCCCTGTCTGATCGACAAGATCGTTCAGGGTGCCGCGGATTCGCTTTTTCCAGCATAGCCCTCGCGCGGATCCGTGGTTAAAACTGTATACACGGAACCTCGGTCGGTATTTCCAGCTGCTGATGTTTTCTGTCGTTACACACACTTGTTTTGGTTGTTGTAGAACCAATAAAGTGGATGTAACAATGATATCTCTTGATGGATGTTGCTAAGGTGTGAAAGGGATATCCATCATGAAGAGAATGGATGATAAACTGAAGTATCTAAAAAATAAAAATGAAAAAAAAGAATCAAGAAATGAGGAAATGCTAGGAAATCATTGATATACTTATAATGAGGATGGTGCTCTACAACAAAAGGGGGGCATGGCTAGATCCTACACACAAGATGACTGAAGTGATGACATTAGGATGTTCACATCATATGCCACTAAAGCTCTTACTATACCCTTACTAGAATAGGACAAATTTACTCAATCCTCGCTAATGTGTTGATGAGAGGAAGGAATGAAATAGGAAGAAGAATTAGAAAAAAGAAATGTGAGACATCACCTATACATCAAGATGAGGTACTATGTCACATAAGTGGGACTCAACTAGCATACTCTAATCATTTTTGATAAATTATGGATTAATTCTCTCCCTATCCCACTCAAACTTTTCACACCCTCACATGGAGTAAAAAATGATAAAACACACATTGTTCTTTGCATGAGGTAGATCATTGATAAACATCCTCACAAGAGTGTCTTATGAAAGAAATGTTTATAGAATGAGATAAGCAGATATTGGGAAAAAAATAAAAGAAGTTTGAATGAGAGGAATGCAAAAGAATGATAGTGTAACATAGAGAGAGAGAGAGAGAGAGAGAGAGAGAGAGAGAGAGAGAGAGAGAGAGAGAGAGGGTGAAAAGCAAGATAGAAAGAGAATTAAAAGAGATGTAATAAAATGTAAGTAAATTTAGAGTTGAAGGTTACATCAAACTTGATGATTTTTTATTTCTTTTTTTTTTTATTTTTTGTTTTTAAACTATAGTAGCTTTTGAGATAGGTCCTATTCATAGGATCTGAGTATTGATTCTCATCTAAATTTTCCAACTAGTATACTCCATTACCTAAACTTTTGCAGATGATGAAGGGGCCCTACTAATTTGGAGAAAACTTAGAAGCCTTAGCATTAGGAAAATGCCTTAGGAAAAGGTCATCTTCCTTGATCTTGCTCAGTCTAACATGATTGTCATGGTGATGGCACATAGCTTCCTTGATCCCTTGTAGTCTAACATGATTTTGAATATTGATTACTACTTGCTTGCAATTTTTCTTAAGTGTTTCTACTTCAACACAATGCATCTTATCATTCTTCTCATCTAACATCTAATTGTTCAAGGCTACTCAAAGAGAAGACACATCTAGCTCCACTAGCCACATTGCTTTTGACTCATAGGTAAGCATGAAAGGGATTTGCCCAATTGCAATTTAGAAGATTTTTTAGTAGACCCATATGACATAGTATTATTGGGTATTCCAATTACATTGGCATTTATCAACCATGATTGTAAGTAAAAAAATAAGAAACTCTTTAGTTGATTGGGCTTGACCATTGGATTGAGGATAATATGGGGATGAGAACGACTAGGTGATTTCATATTACTCACAAAATCTAATAATTTCTTTACTCATTACCTAAGATCCATTATCAAGAACACTGTAGAAGAAAATACCAAAGAAGGTGATCATATGATCCAAAATGAAATGATAGATGTACTTGAAGGTTGAAGATTTCAATGGTATAGCTTTAACCCACTTGGTAAAATACTTTGTAGTTGTTAAATAAACTAATGACTAACAAAAGAGGAAGGATTAATAGAACCTATGAGATCCAGCCTTCATTTCCTAAAAGGCCATATGATTTCTAAAGTTATAAGTTCTTGAGATGAAACATAAATCAGTAGAGCATGATGTTGACATACATCATAAATTTTTACTATTGTATTGGTGTCCTAGACATTGTAGACCACTAGTAACCTAGCAAAATGATACAAGCTATAAGATATTATGAACCTAAGTGACCACCACATACACCTGAATAAATCTACATTATATGGTTTACACTTTGCCATGATCTAGATAATAGAGAAGAATGTTTGATGTCGAGATATGACATAAAATACCATTATCAACAATACAACAATGCTTTTAACATTTACAAAGTGCATCCTTTTGAGATGATGATGAGTCATGTTTTTCCTACCCTTGACATCTAAGCCTTGACATCAAAGCCTTGTATCAGTACCCCAATGTCAAGTACCCAACATTGTGTATGTGACGTTGAAGTCAGGATGTGATGTCAGATACCCAGCATTGTAGGGTAAAATTTGGTCTATAAATATAGGGCTTGGGCTCATGATTTTCCAATGTTTGCACTGACCACGTTTTCCATTCATCCTTGTCTTGGTTTGGGTTCTGTGAATATCTTGGGGAACTCTCATTTGACCTTTTTGGCTACAACATTTTTCCCTGTGGTAACTTCAGTTCTCAGGTTAGCACATCTGGGAGATAGTTGACTATTCCTAAAATTTACTCAATGGAAAATTGATATTGTGCCAACAAGAACTACCACCATGCAAACCTTTGAAGTTTTGGTGAGGGAGTGATCTTTCTCCTGATCAATGTGGCCAAATTGCTAGAGTCTATTCTAAGGGTAAATGAACCTTCAATCAAATACACATGAAACTTCTCTATTCCTTTTATTGCCACTAAAATTTTATTTTCTAATGGCCAATAATTTAATTTATTTTTGTGAAAAGCTTTGGAAGCATAAGCACAAATCTCTTCTTCTTCCCTTCGCTTACTGACCTTTAATAAGACTACTTCCCAAGCATCATAACTTGCATCCATGTTGAGAATAAATGGGCCTTGAAACACTGCAGACAAAGGGGGAAGATTGTTACATTACAACTTTAGCTGCTGAACTTGTTTTGTAGCCCAGGAGTTCCATGTGAATGACATTTGATTTTTACATCTACGAATCTCCATAGTCTTTTTAGAAAGCTTTGGTATGTGTCTTGACACATAATTCAAACAACCCAAAAATCTTAGGCACTGTTCTTTGTTTTCTAATTGATCTGGAAACATCGAAATCTTCTACAAAACATGAGGCTACATATGAATTTTTCCTTCTTTCAAGGTGATGTCTAAGAATTCAATCTCTTTTCTTCCAACTTGAAATTTCTTTAGATCTTCGGATAACCCAATTCCATGTGTTTGACATAGCTGACTAAAGATCTTTAAATGTTTTACATGATCTTCCACTAAATTGAAATAGACCATAAAATCATCAATGCAATTTGGAACAAATTCAAAAAAATTACCAAAGATAGCATCTATTCTTCTCTAAAATTGTGCTGGTGCATTCTTCAATACAAATGACATAACCAACCATTCATACAGACCTTGAGGAGTGTTGAATGTCATCTTGTGGATGTCTTGTTCTGTGATCTTTAGATATTCACTTTTACAATCAAACTTACTAAAAACCCTTTTTTCTACAACCTTCTGGATGAGAGCTTCACGATTTGGCAATGGCCATTTGATTTCGACTATCACAACATTAATAGGAGTGTAGTTGATTACCATTCTAGGTTTGCCTCGCTTGATTTCTACATGGTTTCTAACTATGAAACTGGCACAAGCATAGTTAGACTGAGATTCCCGAATTAATCCTCATTTCATAAATTCCTCTACTTGAAATCATAGTTCCTCAACATCCATCGAATTTAAAACTAATTGTTTTGGTTTGCACCAGGATGTCATGGACTATGGGTTTGAAAGCTTCAGGATCATCTTTATTCAAAAATGGGAGAGGGTGTTCACAGTAACATTTCTTAAGTTCTTCTTCAGCTAAGAGGAGAAAATATGCATCTCTTTCTTCCATATTGTATAGGCTAGCCTTCATCAGCTTCTGGCAATTTTGATATTTATGTCTTGCAATTTCTTTTAGCTAGTGCTAGGTTATGATTTATAAAATGGAGGGATTATCTAACCTAAACACACTTCATATTTGTTGGTGTTTATTGTGATGCAACTCTAGTGGTATTCTGCTTATGGCCAATTTCTGTCATGGTTCATTATTTGGATTTGAACAAACTAGCAAATCTAATCCTACTGTTGCTGAGCAGCTAGGTATCCCTATGCCCAACCATACAAATACGAGTGTTCACGAGTGATCCAGTTGAACTCCACAGACTGTATGCACTTAACATGCACCAGACTTCTAACCAGTGAAACCTTGGGTTAGAACGGTCGTTGTCATCCTAATCTCACTTGTAAAGTTCTATTGCGATGGTTAAGTGAGACTAAGGCTAATGATTTTTATATCTTTTTAATTATCTTTTTCAGCGACTAAGTGATGTATGGAAGTAATGAATAAACTATTATCTAATCTCTAATTATCCTAGTGTATATGCTAACTACTCCTAGCATAAGCATCCGGTCCCATCCTTCGAGCATGTTTTGAGCATTTCCTAACACTACTAGGCTACCAGACGTTAAACATCACTAGGTTTACCAAGTCTTTGGATTACGTTCAAGATGGTCGTACTTATGTCTTTTGCAAACTACGAATTAACACTAACGACTGAAATTATAATAATGAAAACATAAATAATTGCCGAGTAACTAATAAAGCATAAACAACTGATTAATAAAGCATAAACATCTTAAACTATTAAATGCATGAAACAACTAAGTCCAAATGCTACAAGGATTGCATGAACAGTTCGTCTTTATTTTCGTCACACCAATGGGCTCAGATACATCAACGCTCGAATAAATATTCGATCACTTTTCATACACCTGCTGCAGGCACTTGGAAAATATTCTCTCTTGCAGGAGCAAACTGCAAGAGCTTCACTATCACTACTTAAAAAGATGCCTAAATGAGGCGGAAGGCCCTCATATTTATAGATCCGGGAAGGGTGCTGCGTATATGGGGCCCCGTTGACGCGGGGTGGCTGCGTTGACAGGGCCACGTTGACACGGCCAGGTATACGCGGCCCATTCGATGTGGCAAATTTTGACACTTCATCATACCCCCACGACTGAGTAAAAACTCATCCTCAAGTTACTTCACAATCTGGAAGGTATGGATTCTTATTTACAACACACATAACTTAAACACATAAATGACACACATATGGCATAACATGAATTTACCGAGTGCCTGAGTAACAGAGGAAAAATTACAAAAATGACAGCATTTAGAGATAAAATTGAACACCTTGCTGGTCCTAGAGCCTCTGCAATGTAAGAAGATATTCAAAATTGCTGGAGGAGGTCACACCGTCCCTAGAGGCAGTGGTTCTGATGAACACCCTCCAGCCTCTGGCCTGTGCGTTGGTGGCGACACGGATGTTGGTAACCCTACGGCAACTATTGCTTCCAGAGACAGCTGGAATGCCTCCAAGAGAGCCCTCATTTTCTCTTCTTTTCTTCTGGGGTCATTCACAGTCCAAGCAACTTCTCCAATGTGTGTTGGAACTAGAATTTCTCAAGGACAAGGCAGCACCGGGATGAGTTCTTTCAAATTGACAAACCAGGCTACAAACTGTTTGTGTTCGATATCAAACACTTGAATTGATGCTTGCAGTTACTAGTAGTCACTCATTGTTCGGGCCAGGTCCTCCGCAATAGTACGTTGGCCTGCAAAGCTTGTACGGAGGACCTCGAGTTCCACGTTTGCTGTTGCCAACTTTTGTTTTGTTTCCTTGTGCGCTTGGAACTCACCTTTGTATAGAGAATATGAGGTGGCTGCTTGTTTCTCTAGCTCTAACCATGGCCTCCTGGCTATGAGCATAGCCAGGTTTTCATACTGAAGGTTGGCTAACTCCATGTATTCTATAATTTCTTCAATTTGCAGCTCCTTTAGGAGGATTTCCGCTTTGTTGTAGGTGTTCAATCCATCGAAGATGGATGGCCATACATTACCTCCTTCTTGGAGCTACTCGAGCGCTTGGTTCATCTGGGCCTTAGTGACTTGAATGTGCTTCTTGTTCACCTCTTTTTGCAATTCCACTTGGTCCCTGTAATGATTTTTAACTCTTTCAAACTTTAGGGCCTCGTTCTTCCAAGTGGTAATTTCGATTGCAAACTTCTGTCACAATGCCCGAACTTCCTCCATTGATAGATTCTGATTCTCAATAGCCAACCTTCTCATATCGGCGTTCACCTTGGCCAGCTCTTCCTGCTGTTGGTGGATGAAATCTTTCATGTGCTCATTCTTTATACCAACATTTCACAGGCGATGAACTTCAATGGTCAGCTGCACATTCTCCTGGCAAACCTCGGTCAATTATTTCTCTAAATGATACGGTCAAGCATCTGCTATGGCCTTATCTATGATCATCGTCTCCCTTTCATCCTAAACAACCTGAAGTTTGAGCTGAAGCTATTGGAAAGCTTCATCTCTGGTGATTTCGCGGTCGAGGATGGCTGGATCGGCAAGCTGGGCCCTTAATTGGGCAACCTCCATTGTCAAGCGCTGACAAGCAGCTTGAGCAGCCTCCAGTTGTCCTTCCAAAACAAATTTTTTTTCCCTTGCCGATAACACCTTTGACTGGGTTGCAATGATGTTTTCCGAAAGATCGAAGACATCCGAAAGTGGTTGCCCGATTCCTATCAGTCGGTCCAACATTTCTTCATGTTGGGCTGCATCCATCTTGCTACGTGAAGTTCTGACAGACATATGTACATCTTGGAGTCCATGGATTTCTGGTACAAGTGTTGCCGGTGCATTGAGAGCAGTAGTAATGGTATCAGCAACCACTTTAGCTACAACTTCTTGTCCCTGGTGCTGCATCACTAGGATCATCGCCCCCTCACCATCCTCCAAGCATACCAAGAAGGTAGCAGAATTCCCTGAGATTTCAAGGAATAACTGCTGAGTTGCAGTTGATACATCTCGGATGCTTAGATTTTTTCTGGTTGGAATGGGTGCTCAGGCGACGGAAAATATCGGCCCTACCCTTTCAAGCAAGCTAACTGATTGCGCCACTTGCTCCAGGTGACTCATGGTAGGGCGATAAACCAAAGGATCATCTCCTCCACCGGTTCTACCATATTGCTCTCGCTGATTCAAGAGCATTTCCTAGATCTCGTGGATGTATGTTGCTATTGTTTACGAGCCCAGCTACATTGTTTGCATAGGTGGTGGAGGTAGTTGCTGCTCTTCCTCTATCTGTGTGACGGCAAGCATTTTTTCTTTCATCATTTCTCGCCACGAGGTAATTGAGGCACGTCGGATGATATCATTAGAGTACCGTGCTATCCCTGTCCATTTGCATAACTTTCAGATTAGGCAAGGAAAAGGGAGAGCGCGTCTTCCACATTCGTTCTCTATGAACCTCTTTTCAATTTCCAAAACCAATAGCTATGGAAGACTCATGGAAAATTTCCCACTCAAGGCGGCACACGCACAAGTGGAGAAGGCAGTGATTTTGCTGGGTCTCACCGTTGGATTCAGATGGTAAGATGCTACCTTTGAATAGACTCTCTCCACCATGGTCAAGGAGCTAAAATCCTTGCACTCTACCCCATAGCACCATTGGATCCATTGTGCCTTTACCCCTGGACTAGCCTGCTTAGGAATTTCCACCACATTTGCCCCAGTTTCAGGCAACCTCAGAGCTTGCGCTATTGCATTTGAAGAGTAAGAGACATATATGTCCTTGATTCTTACTCTTGACCCTGGCTGCTAATTTTTCCAGAAGAGGTATGTTTCTCCTAAGTACCATTCACCACTGGTTGTGATGACTGGCCACATCGGAGAGCTCTGTAATTGAAGTCTCACATCTTCTGGAGCATTCTCAAGGAATGGCCCAAAATTTAACTCTTGGAGGACCATCCGTTGCACCCCACATGGTGTGATAGCATCAAGGCAGGCTTGGGTCAGTGTGACCTCAAGCCGCGATGCTATCCCAGGCATCTCATCCCCTAGCGATTGCACGCTGGGAATCTCCTCTTCAGGAATCTGGTGGATAGATTCCACGTTAGGTCGTTCACAAAAGGGTCCAGTTGCATGAGAACCCTCCACATACTTTGGTGGTTGCACTTCTCATCCCCTTTCCATACGTGGGCTCTTGTCCCTTGGTTGTGATGGTCCTTCATCCCTTGGGTGCCTCAGTTTGGGTGCTATCTAAAACAAACATAACCATTCGTTAGACTGTTCAAAAGTAGCCTAAAATGGTCTGTATATACCTTTTTGAGCTTGACCAAGTTATGTTAATGGCACAGGCACACCATTAAGTCTCCCGAAGTGTTAAATTAGGGGTCAGGGCCAAAGGTTTTGTAATTAACAACTAATTACACAAGGGCACCACCCCCTCCCCCCCACGACTAAGTGCACACCTCCGGGTTTGCGTAAAAGGGAGAGGATAGGTTGATGTGGACACACGATGGAATGTAGGTGCGTTGGGAAGGGTTAAGTAGAAAAAACAAAAAAAATTCCCCTCAATTTGGACTCCAAATGATGAAAAATACAAAGTGCAGTGGGGTATTTATAGGGGTTGGGCGCTGCATCGACACGGCCGTGTATACGCAGTGTTGTTCACCTATGAACTAGCATTGACCAACCCAAAAAAACCCCGAAATGAAAAATTTAAAAATCCAAATTAAGGCGATTGAAGTGTAGAAAAGGCCCAATCATGGCTAAAGACAAGAGGAAGGGAATTAAGCACGAAAACAAAACAAAATTGGAGAATGTGGGTCAAAAGGAACTCAAGCAAGGATGAAATCGAATGATGGGACACTGAACAATGAACCAAGAAATCCAAAGGAGTGGAGACTTAATAGGAAAAATCAAGAATATGCAGGTGGGTCCTCCCCATAGCAGGTAATAGTTGTAAAGCCCCTGTATACCCTCGACACCAGGGTCCATGGGCCTGGGAGCTAATAAATGGTGCTACAAGTGAAGACGCCAAACCAAAAGAAACCTGCTATGGGATGAGAGACCAACAAGAAAAACAACGAACACACAACATAAAAAGGATAGTGAGGTGAGTACGAAGAGAAGTGGGAATGGAAGGAGAGGAGAAAATGGAAAGACTGAGTGTTAGCCACATGAAACCCCATGTGTAAGTGTGGTTAAGTGACCCGGTAGAACCTTCCTAAAATCAGACCCAAAACCATCCACGACCAGTGACCTCGTAGCTATAGATGAAGTCCTGACCATCCCCCAAGGAAATAGGAATGACCACATAGAAAACCACCACTCTGGGAAACGTGAAAAGAGGGAAGTAAAATGGGACAAAGTTAGAGGGGACCAATGAGGTCCCATAACAAATGTGGGTGGCCCATGAGAGGCGGTCTAAGGGGTGTGCTTTGAATTCCCACTGTGATATGTTTTTTTTTCTATGTGGGGGAACCACACCATGCGCAGACCCATTCATGTGTGCATGCATCCAACCAAGGGGTGTGCTTTGAATCCTCAATTTATTTATTTTTTGTTTTTATTTTTGCTTTTCTTGTTTTTTTTTTCTTTTTGAATTTTTTCTCTTGAATGAGGACCACACCATGCAAGGTCGAACAGCCCAAAAACTTCCATGGATAGAGATGTGGAGTGGTAGGAAATCCATAAGGACACACCAGCAACCTATGGAACAGAACAGAAAAATGAATAAAGCATTCCCCTTGAAGTCACACCCGATTCAAACCAATGGATCATCCTATAGTGAGGGAACTACACAAGTCACACATTCGTTAAAATTTTTTTAATTGAAGGGGTCGCATGTGCACGACACAAGGAAAACCATGAGATGGTGAATGGGTGGATGGAATGGACTCACTGTCAAGTGTATGAAGTGGAACGTCCTAAAACCAAGGACAACCATGCAAAGGCGGGAACCAGAAAACTAGGAAGACTATTTCAGTACCCATCGTAATGAAAATCGACCACGCCAAACAATAGGATGACGACAAAAAGTAAGCAAAAAGAGCACAAAAATTGGAAAACAAGAAGTGTAAAACAAAAAATCGGAAAAAAAAATAAAAAAAAATTGGAAAAAAGGGTAGAAAACAAAGAAGGGGAAAACAAAAAATAGAAAACAAAAAAGTGTAAAACAAAAAATGATAAAGTGGTGAGGGGTGCAGTGAAATGGATCAGCAGGGATGAGGGTCTCCCCCACGACTGAGGGGAAAGGAGAAGACACAAAAGATGGAGTGTGGATGACCGGCTAATGATGAGGTTGTGAAATTGGCTGCGTGAAACTCACAGAAAGGTTTGAGTTGTTGGCGGTTGACCAACTATGTTATGGTGGGATCCCCAGGCTTGTGAATTAGCAAGGCCCTAGATGGAAAGGTTTCGAAGACAATATAAGGTCCCTCCCATAGCATCTGAAACTTTGTTGGTTGGGATATATGTGAGAGATTCCAATATAATACCTTGTCTCCACATTGAAAGGTGACCTTTCGAATCTTAAGATCATGTCTTTTCTTGTTGTAGGCCTTGTGGGTTTCATTGGAAAATAGGGCTACTAATCGGTTCTCATCTAGCACACTTAAGTTGATTAATCATTCTCATTGTGCTAGGGGTAGGTCAAGGTCGAGGTCATAGGTGGTGGATAGTGTCTGGAGTTCTGCTTGGATTGGAAGTGTTGGCAACTTACCGTACACTAACTCATAGGGAGAGTACCCTACAGGAAGTTTCCAGGTGGAGCGATAGGCCCATAGGGCATCGTTAAGCTTGGTACTCCAGTCCCTCCTGTATTTGCTAATTGTTCATGTAAGGATCTTGGTAATTTCCCTATTTGTGACTTCGGCCTGCCCATTGGCTTGGAGGTGCTAAGGTGTTGTAAATTTGTGTGTTACCCCTAAGCGTTGCATGAGTTTACGAAAAGTAACCCCTGTGAAGTGAGTCCCATTGTCAGAAATGAGTGCACGAGGCACTCCAAACCTGGTAACAATTTGTTGTTGAACAAATCATGCAACGGTTTTGGAAGAACAGTCGATGACAGTTGTCGCTTCTACCCACTTTGTACAGTAGTCCACTGCCACGATGATATATGCCTTTCCGTTTGATAAGGGGGTGATGGACCCCATGAAGTCGATACCCCAAATGTCAAAGGGCTCCAGTGGTTGAATCCACTATTGAGGTCCCTCCAACCGTGCCAACATCCCACCATCTCATTGGCATCGTTCACAGGAGTGGGTGAACCATTATGCATCCCTGAAGAGTGTAGGCCAATAATACCTTACAAGCAGGATTTTAATGGCCATTCTGCATCCAACATAGTGGCCCCCACATGGGCCCTCATGAGCATCTTGGAGGACGCGTAGTGTATCAGCATCAAGGACACACCATCGGACCAAGCTGTCTGCACACACCTTGTAGAGGTGGCTTTTGAGTTTCATGAAATGCTTGGCCTTATGAAGAAACCGCTGTTTTTGCCAATGGTTCCATTCTTTTAGCAGCTCCTGTGTTGTAAGGTAGGTAAGGATGTGGTTGAACCAAGGAGATTCCTTGGGTGCTTGGGGATCAATGGTGCTTATGAAGAGGAGTTCATCTGGAAATTGATTGGATAAAAGCTCCTCCTCTTCTGCATTATCCCATAGTATTTGAGACAAATGGTCAGCGACCACATTCTTGGACCCTTTTTTGTCTACCATGGTCTGATCAATCTCTTGAAGAATCACCAGCCACCAGATTATGTGGGGGCTTACCATTGGTTTGTTCATCAGGAACCAGATAGCACTATGATCTATGTGCACAAACACCTCGTATCTGAGCACATAGTGCCAAAATTTATCCGATGCGAACACCACCGCAATCAATTCTTTCTCGGTGGTGGTGTAGTTTAGTTGTTCACCCACAATGCTACAGCTTGCACAGTGGATATAATATGGACATTTCTGATCATCACATTGTGTAAGCACGGCTCCCAAAGCATAGTTGGAGGCATCCATCATAATATGGAAGGGTTTGGACCAATCAGGTGCTCGTAGAACCAGACCTTCTATGAGTTTCTGCTTTAGCTATTAGAATGCAGACTCACATTCCTTGGTCTAGACAAACAGAGCATCCTTCTTTGTAAGCTCTACCAACGGTCGGGCTATCCTCGAGAAATGTTGAATAAAGCACCGGTAGTAACCAGTGTGCCCAAGGGATGACCACACATCTTTGACAGTACTTGGTTGGTGGGTAATTCCTTGGATGATCCTAATCTTTTCAAGGTCTACGCTGATCCCTGTTGATGAAATGAGATGCCCCAATACTATGCCCTCTTGGACCATTAGAAGGCTCTTTTTCTAGTTGATCCGTAGATTGGTGTCTACACACCTCTTTAGAACTTACTCTAGGCGGTCCAATGCTTCCTCAAACGTGGCACCATAGGTGGAGAAGTCATCCATGAAGACTTCTACACCATTGCTGATTTGTTGCTGGAAGATGCTCAAGACAAGGCATTGGAATGTCGTAGGCGCATTGCATAGGCCAAAGGACATCTTCTTATATGCAAAAGTCCCCCATGGACTCATGAAAGTAGTTTTGGCCTGGTCCTCTAGTGCAATTTGAATCTGGTTATAACCACTATAACCATCCAAAAAGCTGTAATACTGGTGTCCTGCAATTGTGTCCAACACCTGGTCGACAAATGGGAGTAGGAAGTGGTCCTTGAAAGTTTTCATATTGAGCAACCAGAAATCGATACAGACCCTCCACTTGCCACCTTTCTTGGGTACAATAACAAGTGGGCTAACCCATTCGCTATCGACGACTGAATAGATGAATCCCGCCTTAAGCAGTTGTTCAATTTCCTCCTTTACTATCTGCTTCAACTTGGGATTCAACCATCTTTGTGGCTGTCGTCGTGGCTTCATGGAAGGGTTAAGATAGACCAGGTGCTGGCAGATCCTGGGATCAACTCTAGCCAACTCAGAATAGGACCACACGAATGCAACAACCCATTTGTTCACCATCACTAACAACTTCTTTTTCTGTTCAGGAGCAAGGGCAGCGTTGATAATTACCGGCTTGCCATTTTGCAAGAATGCATACTCTAAATGAGCTGGTAGAGATTTTAATTTAAGGGGCTCTTGCTTGAAGCCCTCAGGGATCTCTAGCTTTCCCCAGTCATCAAAGTCATCAATGATGGAGGCTTGTCAATGAATATCCTCCATCACATCCATGCTATCAACATAGGCTTGCACTAGCCCCTCAGACAATTCCATGCAGATTGTGCTGCTAGTAGGATCAGCTGTCAGCCACTGGGTGCCTTCTTGGGTAGTGGCTGCTGCGTAAAGGCACTATTGAATTTTTGATTCCTCAGTACACCAACTACATGCTTGAATGGATGTCCGCTTAAAGGACCATAGCTGCTGCACATATTTGCACCCTGAGTCACTATACACAATGCATGGAACTATTTTCTTCTTGATCTTCCCAAAAGGATTTTCCTGTGAAATTTTCAAGGACAGATCTCAGAGTCCTAGTCGTGCATCCACCATGCTTAGCCAGGCTCTTCCCATAATGATTGGGAAGTTCCCCTTACAGTTTTCAACACAGATGACCAGGAAGTCAGTAAGGTAGGACCACCCACAGACGATGGTCACAATGTCCTCCACTAAACCCAAAGGAACGATGATGGACTGATCTGCTAGATCGAGCTGGATGTTGCTCTTCTTTATCAAGGGCAGGTTCCAGTTCTTGTACATATCATGAGAGATTAGATTAACCCCTAACCCTAAGTCTATAAGAGCTTTGCACAGCTCATTCCCAGCCACCTGAAGATAGATTAGGGGGCTTCTTGGATTTTTCAATTTCTAGGGAAGAGACCTAGCCTTGATCCAATCAATCACAGCATGTGTAAGCATGACCATCTGGACGTTGGATTGCGATGGAGTGGAGGACTGCTCGGGCGGTGTGATGGTAGAGGCATTGGTAGGTTCTGAGGCATTGG
This sequence comes from Gnetum montanum, assembly GCA_015680685.1. Taxonomy (NCBI): domain Eukaryota; kingdom Viridiplantae; phylum Streptophyta; class Gnetopsida; order Gnetales; family Gnetaceae; genus Gnetum; species Gnetum montanum. The sequence continues at coordinate 92,899 of MNCI01031599.1, forward strand.
CCACAAGCATAGGTGAGGGTGTATTCGGATTATTGGACCGGAAGAAGGAAATTTTGCATGGCTTGGGTTTTGGTCCACTTGACCTAGATGCCAGTTGTAAGTTACTAGCCCTCGTAGCATTTTGTTGTTGTGGCTATGGTGGTATTTCTCCCTGCATGGATGGAGCAAGTGGAAACGGAGAGGGATGATGTGGAGTGGTAGAAGAAGGTGATGGAGGGTAGAAGTGATATGGATTTATCCCCTTGGGTGATGGAGATGGATGTTTGAAATATTCAGGGGGGTGGTAGTAACTGGGAAAGGCTGCATGAGTACAAGACTCTCTTAGAGAGACGGGCTGCTGAACATAGTACCCGTAAGGATTTGGCTACTTGTAAGGGTACTTATGCCTTGGAGGTGGCATTCCCCATGCTTGTGGTTACTGCCATTGTTGAAAATACTCGTACAGTTGTGGAGGCATTCCACTCGGGTAGTATCCTTACTGCTACTAGTGGAATCACTGGGGGTTACCTTGTGGATAAGGCAACCTTCGAGGCGTCTGCCTCTACGCCAAACGAGGATTCAAAGCATAGACCCCAGACTCTTATGGGTGAGACACCACAGGACAACATCCCTTGGGATGTTCATATTGGCATATGCCACATCCATCATCCTCTTCGGTGTCAGAGTCTACAACCTGCTCAGCTGCAGCAACCTTTCCCTTACCTTTGTGTTGGGTATGTTCAGCTCCCTTCTTCCTGCGCCGATCATAGTCACTACCCTTTTCTTTGGACTCTTTTAAAATTTTTAATACACTTTTGAATCTTTCATCCAAAGAGTCCCACATTTTATCCACCTTTGCCGATATTTCAAATGCAAACTTTTGTAACCGCAAAGTCTTTCGATTCACCGCTACTTCCAGTGGTGACTCTTCGTCCTCATCACAAAATCAAACCCCCCTTTTTCTAAGGGAAGGGTCCCGATTGAATTCTTTAGCACTCTTCTTTTTTTTTGAGTTCTCCTTCCTCTTTGGCCACCTAATCAATGAGGTGCTACAACTGATGGGCTCTTAGCTCTGACAGCCATCCCTTGGCGTAGACACCAAGGATCTTTCTTGTTTCAAAATAGAGCCCATCAATAATGTGGTGAAGCTGTGCCCACTAAGAATAACCATGACCAGGGCACCTATGCAATAGTGAGTAGTACCTGCTCATGGCAGCATCCAAGGGTTCATGATTCCCTTGTTTCCAACCTTGGATCTGCCTTCTCAGATTGTCCACTCTAGAGAATGTTTGATATTTGTCATTAAAGATTTCAAGCATCGTACTCCATCTTCTGACTAATTCCGACTCTAAAGACCGGTACCAACTTTCAGCTTCTTTGATGAGTGTTCGAGGAAACAGCTTCAACCATTGCCAATCATTATCAATATTTTGCAAGGTGCAGGCATCATGGAATGCTTGCAAGTGGGCCTACGGATCACAGTTGTATCGCCCTTCAAATCTAGGGATGTTGTTCATGTCAACACGCTTGATCCGACTATCCTTCATGTGCCTACTTGGGATATGAACTACCTCTACAATGTGGAGCATGCTTCGAGTAGCTAACGATGACTCATCTGAATCATAGTCTTGTTGGGAACTATGACGTTTGCGATGATTCCTGCTACCCCTTCTTTCATGCTAGTAAGGGCCACGTGATTGATCACGTGCTCCCTCACATTTCCCTGCTCAAACCTGCTTACCACCATCCCTTCTCTCCAACCTTCCCTTGTGACGCTTAGAACCTGAGCTGGAGGAAGGTGCAGGAGAGGGGGAGGATGGAGAAGAAGGAGAGGCATCACCATTGCTTCAGCGTCGATCTCCCCATCTACCCTGGTGACGGCTGTGGTCATCTCCTCCAGCTTTGCTTCATGACCCACCATCCCCTTGAGGATCATGGTCACTTGGAGGTTGGTTCTGGATGACTGACTAGAGGATCTACGGCCCTAGGTGAAGTTCAGTCGAATGAGTATCATGAAATACAGGATCTCCATCGTCTTGTAGCCCTTGCAAGAATAAGGGGTTACTGAAGTGTTTCCCCTTCTGTTGTTCATATCTCTCGGCCTGCTATTGATCTCTTGTCTGTTGAGCTTCTATGGGACAATAGTCTTGGAAGTCATGGTCCTCCATGACATAATCTACCACTTGGGCCCATTCTACCCAGATTATGGTACAGCATCATAGGAGCTGCTCGGTCAGGTAGTAGCATGATGCTACCCTCCATGTCCCACCATCAAAGATGTTCATCCTAATGTAGGATGAATGTGAAATTAGGGACATATTCATCGGGATGTTTATATACCACCCGACATTCTTGTAGCACTGGTGGTTCAAATGCATCTCTCTTGTGAGAAGACATGTTGGACGTTAGATGGTCCATATTATCGGTGTACCTTATAATTAACTTTAAATTTGGCTAGCGTGTGAAGATAATTCTATCCTGGGTCTGATCCAATGACTTAAATGATAATTTCACTAAAGTCAGATAACACATGTAAGACTAACAAGTCCCCAGCAACAGTGCCAATGATGAGCGGCTAGGTATCCCTACGCCCAACCATACGAATATGAGCGTTCATGCACGATCCGGTCGAACTCTGCAGATTGTAAGCACTTAACATGCACCAGACTTCTAACCAGTGAAACCTTGGATTAGAACGGTCGTTGTCATCCTAATCTCACTTGTAAAGTTCTATTGCGATGGTTAAGTGAGACTAAGGCTAATGATTTTTATATCTTTTTAATTATCTTTTTTGGCGACTAAGTGAGCTATGGAAGTAATGAATAAACTATTATCTAATCTCTAATTATCCTAGAGTATATGCTAACTACTCCTAGCATAAGCATCCGGTCCCATCCTCTGAGCACGTTTTGAGCATTTCCTAACACTGCTGGGCTACCAGACATTAAGCGTCACTGGGTTTACCAAGTGTTTGGATTACGTTCGAGATGGTCGTACTTATGTCTTTTGCAAACTATGAATGAACACTAACGATTGAAATTATAATAATGAAAACATAAATAATTGTCGAGTAACTAATAAAGCATAAACATCTTAAACTATTGAATGCATGAAACAACTAAGTCCAAATGCTACAAGGATTGCATGAACAGTTCATCTTTATTGCCGTCACACCAATGGGCTTAGATACATCAATGCTCGAATAAAGATTCGATTACTTTTCATACACCAGCTGTGGGCACTTGGAAAATATTCTATCTCTTGTGGGAGAAAACTACAAGAGCTTCACTATCACTACTCAAAAAGATGCCTAAATGAGGCGGAAGGCCCTCATATTTATAGATCCGGGAAGGGTGCTGCATATACGGGGTCCCGTCGATGTGGGATGGCTGCATCGATAGGGCCGCATCGACCCAGCCGCGTATACGCAACCCCGTATATGTAGCCCAGTCAACGCAACAACTTTTGACACTTCATCAACTGTATATGGTGACAAAGAATCCATAAAATGAGAACCTATACCCACATCAAATCCACTATCTAAAATTTGCACAAAGTTGGTTCTGCCTATGTAGATGTCTCCAAATTGAACTGGCACATTAAAAGAAAAATGTGTTAACTGTCTTACCTCGTTCATGGTGTCAAGATTCACTAGATTTGGATTAACAACCCAATTTTCTAGCACATCTTGATGACAAAAGTTTAGGGTCGTTCCTATATCAATGAAGGCCTGATACTTCCTTCATTTTCACTCGCCACCAACTGCTAACTTGATCAAGATAATGATAATAGTGTGCAAAGACATTAAATTCTTCATCTAATGTTGCTATTCTAGTAGGATTGTTGATTTGGCCTTAATCTAAGCTTGCTTAACTTCTATGGACACTAGAAACCTTTTCTCATATGGAGTAATCAGAAAATTTGGTGGCACCTTCTATGTGATCTTTGATGGTGGCTTTTCATCCATTAATGAACTCATTTTGTTGAAAAATCCCCCTTGAAGTGTTTCTTTGCAATGGAAAGTTGAAGACAAACTTGGTTCTTCATCTGCAAAATTATCAATGGTATGATTAGACATCTGTTGTGTCAACTGCTCCATATCTTCATCTAAGGTGGAGTACATTTCTTGATCATTTAGCCAACTTTCAATTTCTGCATAGTCTTACATGGTTAAATTTTGCATCCAGTTTTCATCCGTTTCATCCCATTTTGGCAAGGGATTGTTCATCATCATACTTTGAGCTATAGTGTCTTCTACCTATTTTGGGTTTTCTTCTATTTCTGTTTCTACCTCACTATTAGCACCTTCATCATTTTCTTCTCCTTATGAAAGGAATTGAATTTGGTAGATTTGTTCCGTAGGCTCTTCTTCTTTAGGATCATCAACTGGTTCCCATTCTTCCAGGTGGCTGTCAAAAAATGCTTTTGCTTTTGGATTTGGTTTCTTTTGGGGGCATTCATGAGCATAATTCCCATACTGCTTGCAGTGATAACAACATATCTTCTTTCTATTTAGTGACTACTTCTTTCTTTTTACAAATACACTAGTGTGATGACTCTATCTTCTTATCTTGAATCCTCTAAACCATCTCTGCTTTAAGAATCTTGGATTTCTTCTAGGTCTTTGTGAGAACAACTATTTTCTTTTCTTATGGGGCTTTCTTGGTGGATTGCCAAACACATCAACTTCATCCAAATTTGCACAAGCTTCTACCAATTGTAGCAACTTGGCTAAACTAACATTGTAACAGGAAAATTGAACTTCTTGTCTAGCCATGTGAAAAATATCTAAAAAATAGGTAAGTGATAGGTCTATGTTCTTTTCTATTGCTTTATACAACACCATGTGACCTAACTTCGCAGGTAAACTTCTCAAATACAAATAAGCAATTAACGATTCTCAATGCAATGCTAACCAATAAATTTCTTTACCATATTTAGCACTAAATTGCTCAAAATACTTTAATTTTTCAACTTCCTCTAGCTCAGCAACAATTTATCTTTCAATCTCAAATTGATAGAGAGATCTATAGTAAATTCTATAACCAAAGAAACAAACACACCTTGCAAGCCTTATTGTAGAATTTGCTCCTACTGATCCAATGTTGAACTCTTCCACCAATGCCATATCTTTCTAGCTGCATGAGTGAATGCTCCAATGATGATCATTCATTCATCAAGCTGTAATACTGTCATTGTTGTGCACAATTGATCTATCCATAAGCGAATGACATGCAAAACTTCTTTAGGCGGCAAATAATCAATGTCAATGACGGGAACCATGGTTGTCGACAATTGTTGAAATGCTAAAAATGTAGGTGGCTACTGATATTGCTGCCATGGTGGAACTGTTCTTCATGCCATCATTAACCTTGTCTGACATCCATGATCATCATCTAAACCTTCAAACTTCTTTGGCAACCCATTTGGTAAAGTAGAGCTTTCTTGCCTTCCTTTTTCTTCTTTATGGCATTCTTCAGCTTCTTCGTGGGATGCTTCTCCTAGGATCTGTAGTACCTGGGCGTGTACGCTGGAGAGCCAGGCGTATACGCCGTAGAGTGCCAGGCGTATACGCTGTGGGTGTGAACCTGGGCATATACGCTGGGCGTATACGCTAGCACGATGTACTTGGAGAAAACTAAGTGTCGCGATCTCCAAGTTTGCCGCGTGTGGAATCTTATGCAGTTGGTGTCATTCGTGGGTCCCAGGGACCTGCTTGGTGTCGGGTAAGTACTGAGCTCCGAATTTTGTGGTGTTTCATTGGCCCCTCTTTGTTGACGCTTGAAGGAATCGACCTGAGAAGTGTCGATAAAGAAGTGCACAACACCACAAGCAACTTGTTGTAGACGTTGTCCTTTGCCGCTTGACTAGACGTTATCGCACCGTGTTCAGTAGTACAGGGATTGGGAAAGGGGAATTTTGTACCTGGGAGGTCAGGGATTGGGAGAGCAGGGCCCATGTTTAGTGTTCAGGGGGATCTGCTGGCAGTGAGCCAAAGCCATGCAACTGGATGCTTCTTGACCATTTTGGGCATGAGTACTTGGTTTTGAGACGACTGCCTTCCTGCCTGGGGCTGGTATGGGAAGCGCCAGGGTTTTTTTTTTGAGTTGATCTTGTACTCACGCTCAGGTGCCAGGCTGTGTGTCGCAACTGCTGTAACATGTGGCAGTGTGCCATAGTGTGCTCAATGTTCTGAATGTACAGGATGTGTCAAGGGTGTGGTTGAATAAAATACACTGGTGAAGGGATAAGGAATTTTATCGATGAATGGGGATGTACTGTTGAATAGTTTGATTTAGTCTTGCCGGGTATGCTGCAAACGTTGTCTTATCTTGCTGCTCATGACGAAGTGTCTTCTTGTGCGCAACCTTCGGGTGTCATCCTGCAAACACAACTCCAAGGAGACAAGTAAACCGTGGATGAAAAAGTGAACTTAGACTTACATGGTGGCCGATGACATAGAGATGTTGGAGGATGGCAGGCACTGTATGTAGCTGATAGCAGTATTGGTGACGAGCGATGTAGTGAAGTTGATGGACAGTCATGGCGGCGGATTGATGTGCCGGATGTGGATTTGCCAATTTATAGTCTTGGCAGACTATTATGGGTTAGTTTTATGTTATAACCCGTTGGACATTGCCTGTTTTAGCATCGTGGCGGACGGTATGTTGCCAGTTTTTAGTCTTAGCGGACTGTGAAGAGGCAAGCTAGTTTAAAGTCTTGGCGGACCCTGATGGTTGTGACGGTGGCAGTTTACTGTCATGCCAGATGGGTGCTAGTTTATTGTCGTTGCGGACGTTGTGATATTAGTTTTAAGTCATAATCCAGGACTGTTCTGTGGTGTTAGTTTATCGTCATGATTCCAGGACAAGTTGTGGTATCAGTTTATAGTCGTAATTCCAAGACTTGCACGTACCTGAGTTTATATTCAGACGTGGAACGATTTTAGGTACAGATGATTTGTCGGATTGGCAAGCTCGTTCCCTTCTGTGTCAGCTAACTTGAATGCACCATTGTCAAATGCTTTAATGACCACATAAGGCCCTTCCCAGTTGGCTGAGAATTTATCCAGGTGTTCCCGAACAGCTTTGAGTATGAGGTCACCTTCTTGGATAGGGCGCTTGTTAATGTCATGCCGATGTCGCTGTCGTTGTTGCTTTTGGTACCATTCGATCTGATCGAGCGCACGTGTGCGTTCCTCTTCCACTGAGTTAAGATCAATGATGCGTAGATCATTGTTCTGCCCGTCGTCGAGGAGTCTGGATAGTGTGATCCTTAACGATGGTACCTGTAATTCCAAGGGTAAGACAGCTTCTGAACCGTAAATGAGACTCTAGGGGGTTTTACCTGTTGACGTCCGGTGGGTAGTGCGGTAAGTCCATAGTGCATATGTTAATTGCTTGTGCCATTTCCTTTTGCTTTGGGTTAGCATTTTCTTAAGTATCGTTATGATCGTCTTATTGGTTACTTCTGGTTGTCCATTGCTTTGAGGATAGTAAGGGGAGGAAAACGAATGCTTGATCCCCAGACAGTCGCAAAAGGTTTTTGTTTCGGCACTACTAAACTGTGGCCCGTTGTCAGTGATAATTGTCAAAGGAATGCCAAAGTGGGTTACAATGTTTTCTAGAATAAAGTTGCACATGTGTTTAGAAGTCGTTTTTCGAAGGGGAGCTGCTTCTACCCACTTCGTGAAGTATTCTGTCACGGTTATAATGAAGCTGTGCCTTGCAGAAGATAAGGGTGTTATCGGGCCGATAAGGTCCAACCCCACTTCTGAAAAGGCCATGTTATTTGTGCTGTGTGCAGTTCGTTTGGTGGTACATGTATTAGGTTCCTATGTTTTTGACAAATATTACATGTTTTGACTTTGGAGAGACAATCGTGTTCCATGTATGGCCAATAGTAGCCTAAACGTCTTATTTTCGTGGTCATGGCTTTTGGTGCTATGTGTCCTCCACATAGTCCCTCATGTACTTGATCAATAATCGTTTCGGCATCAGCACTACTTACGCATATTAGCAATATACCTTCGTAGGATCGACGACACAATGTATCCCCTACCAAGGTGTACTGCCTAGAAC